>JARYGA010049208.1:0-50059 GCA_030545235.1 Helianthus tuberosus | reverse complement strand
CTTGATGACGATCCATCCAACTTTTACTAACAAACAACATCAAATAAGCACAACTACACAAGATTTACACACATATCTTCTCTTTATCCACCTTATTCATCTTATGTTCAAGACTTTAAGTTATGTTCTTTAGAGTTTCTTATCATTTCATCATAAGTCATCTATTAACCACCAAAAATAAGAACAAGATGATGATTTAAGGCACTCACCACTAGCACAAGGCTAGGGAAGAAACAAGGCGTAAATGTGGTGGATAAAAGAAAACGAGAGAGGTCCTCCCACTTCCGAACACACCGAGCTTCGTTGTATGCACTTTAACACCTTCGGTTCACTAGAGATTGCTTGATGGAGTCTTGAAGGTGATTGTGAGGGTGGTGGTGGCTCTCGGCCGAACCAAAGAAGAGAGGGAGAGAGAAGTTTGAAGGTGAAATGTTGATGGTGAATGATGTGTTAGAACCCTTGTGCCTTTTTATAATCCAACTTCACCTTAAACCTTTGTGTAATGTGTTCTTTTATCCAACAACATCAACTAATATAAAAATCAAAGAAATCCTATGTGGGGAACATGTCCCCTAACCGGCCTTCAAGTGGGGGGGGGGGGGTATTAGTTGAGTTGTAATGGTAAAGTTGCTAACTAGTTAGATTTCTAATGTTTAGTTAGTGTGTTATAAAGGGTAATATAATATAAAGTGTGTTAGGGTGTAGGGGACCCTAACTAGCTCAGAAAAGTAAAAACAATGCTTCTAGCATTATTTTGGTGCTCCGGGTAATATCCGGTTGTTCGGTTAGACACCGGTTCGTTAAAGTGCTAAATTACACTTTTTAGTGTCTTTTAAGTACCTTTTTGTATCCTTCTCAATTCCCAACACTTGGGGAAGTATTCTGGATAATAAAACATAATTTCTGCATAAAATTCATATGTTTAAATGCTGATTAGAGCTGAATTATATAAAATTCTGCACTTAAAGTGCGTTTCGGGTTCTTTTTAGTGCGCATTTTTGCTTCCGGAGAGTATATATATTAAACCCTTGTATGTACTCTTGGGTTTTAATGTATTCTTGTCGTCGGACCTACACCTAGGCCTCAATTCTAATGTCTGACTGCTTTCTGCAGTTTTGTTGACACAGTGTGTCTTACCGGTGACTTTACTAGTATTTCTGATGCAACGCTATCATGAAGTAATTCTTGTAGTATAACAAGTTCATGAATTCACTTGTATGGAATTTAGAAATTTATTTGTCTGGTAAACTAGCTCATGTACAGTCATTAAAGCACAAATTACTGTTCATCTAGTGTACGGAATGTACGGAAAAGTGACGGTTGTCACAGTCTCCCCCCGTTAAAAGAATTTCGTCCCGAAATTCAAGCGATGCCATTGGTCGCAGGGGAGTTCTGAAACGAATATGGTCACTTATTTTCGAAACACGTCTTCGTGTTCTCATGTCATGTATTTTATCGTACTCAAGAAAATCAATCATGTCTTTTCTGTATCTCGTGGACTCTTGCTCCGTAACCTTAACAGGTTTCTATAGTATTGTGGACTCTTGGTTCAAAACCTTAACAGGTTTCTATGGTAATTCTTGTCGTTTGTCATTGACGTGAATCTTATTTGTGGGAACGACTGTTCTTGAGTCAGACTCCTCTAAAGACTAGACACATGAATGTGTCGCGATCACTACTGATCTTTTCTGGGAGTTTCATCTTGTGAACAATGGTTCTGATCCCTACACTGGGGATTCAACCTTTTCGTTTTCCAAATCACACTACGCCTTCTCTAGGCGAGGCTCTTATTTAGGCCATAATTTTCGTCTCGAATCCTTACGATTTCTGCCGCTCATCGGCACACTCTTTCTGTATTCCGCGGCTGTCTCAATATGATCACATATCTGAATGATCTTGCCTCTAGTTTTTCCTGGACCAAATCGGGCCAGTAGATTGTTTATCTCCGGTCTCCGCTCCACATGACGGGAATCGACTTATTATGTTCTATCTGAAGCTTCACACGGAGCGATTTAAACGGTGGTGTGATAAATACTGTTGTAGGAAGACTCTACTATGGGCAAGTGAGTGTTCCAACTTTTCGTTAAAGTTTATCACACAAGCACGTATCATGTCCATTCAGTCTGCATCGTTCAGTAGCTCAGTCCGTCTACGTTAACATTCAAGTTCTTACGAGCAACGGTGTGCTGCAACCCTTGTGTTTAGTGAAGGTCGTGCAACGTTTTCCGTTAAGTAGTGACGTCAAGTTTGCGGCGTGCAATCACTGTATCTAGCTCAAGGTTTCTTCTCATGATTCCTTGATCAATGTGCCGCGTATGCGATGTTGTGGTCTCGTTGCATCGACGTACAATTGAGACTTTGTCGAGAAGCGTCACTTAATTGCAATTCTAGCTCCTTAGCTCTGGGTTGCAGGGTTGGCATGAATCTCGTTCTTATTCACCATGTATCTTAAAGTTCTCACTTCGCGAATTCGAAATCCGTTTTTCGTCATCATAGCAGATAACTGTTCTTTCTCTAAGAGTTACAAGATAAATTACAGCTGTTACTCACGACCTTCCTTGGTCGTTGACCATATAAGAATGTAGTCAATAAGTACATGTCTTATCCAGGTATGGCTTACACGTTCGATTCATGCGGTCCATGAACATTGTCGATGCATGTGTTAAGCCAAATGATACAACAAGGAACTCGTAATGTTTGAAGCGAGTGTTAAAGGTCGTTTTAAGGATATTTCCTTCTTGTATTCACAGTTGAGGACATCCTGTCCTAAAGTTGATCCTTGAGTGGCAACTAGGATCTTACGATTTTGTCTGTTTCATGTCACCAGTCCTTGGCAAAGGATTCTGATTCTCAATTCTCTGGAATTTATGCAAAGTGGAGTCTTTCAACTTTCTCCTTGTGCCCTTAACTAAGGAAGTTATGTCCTTAATTTCCTCTGTCTAGCAGCTCTTGCAGTTATATCAGAGGTTCATGCTTCGCTGGTGAAGCTAGTCGGTATGGCGTCATTCGTCACTGGTGCTGCTCCTGGCACGCGATTTATCCTAAACTCCTCTCGTCGCTACGGAGAGACGTTCCTGGCAAGTCTTCCGAAAAGGCCACTGGGACTTCTTCCGTCACGGGGATGTTCTCAGGCTCTGCAGTCTACTCGGAGGCGTTTCTATGCCTCTTCGACCAATGAGGGATGTCGTAGATCTGCCGCCTTGTGGGGTTTAGCATCCTTGCACCTACTGCAGGAAAGTTAGGTTTCATCATCCGCAAGAGGGATGCGTCTGATTTTCTCATCTCGAACGACTTCAGCTGTATACTTGGATTTCTGATCCATGCTGACTATCATATTATGACTTCGCGACTCAATGGTAACAGAAGGTTCCGGCCTTCTGAGTCCCTAAATACAATCCTTAATCGCTTTGACTGTTTAAACTAGCCTCCTATATGCCCATTTCTAAAGAATACGGGGCGTCTATTTTACACGAAACTAGGCCAAGCAGTTTCTTATGTTCTAAGCATGCAAGGTTAAAGTTGGTGCCAGTATTAATTAAAAGTAGATGCATTAGGTTGGTTAATAGGGAACGTACCCGTAACCGCATCTGGATCCTGGCGTGCTTCACGAGTTTCGATCGTGAAAACCCTTCCTTGCTTGCTTCTTCCTAGGGCAATCTTTCCTAGTGTGCCCTACTTCACCACATTTGTAGCAGCTTGGTATTCTCTTATTCCTTCCATCTGGGTCCTTCTCCCAACAGGCATCCTTGCTGTGCCCTTCTTTTCCACACTTTCCGCACTTAGGCCTCGGACATCGACCTTCATGGTGAAAATTGCATTCTCCGCACTTCGGCTTAGTCCCCGAGTATATTTTACCACCAGCCTTATTAGTGACTCCATCAGTTTTCCTATCATGCGGCGGTTTCACTTTCTTTCTTTTGTTTGCTTTAGAGCTTCCATAGCTGGCTTGGGTGCTTATCTTTAGGTTCGAAGACTTCCTCTTCTTATTGCCTGATGACTCCACATGAGTCTCTTTCCCGTTATCCTTAGATTCCAAAAATTTTCCCGCACGTAGAGCTTCTTCAGTAAGTGTAATGCTTAAATCGATAGCCTCTGCGATGGTTGGAGGCCTTGAGGTAGTAACCAAGCTCCTAATTTGAGGTGCAAGTCCCCAAATGAATCGTTCAACCCTTTTGAATTCCGGTTTGACTAAGTAGGGGATGACTCTAGACAAGTCGTGAAATCGCTGGACGTATTCAGGAATCTTCGGTCCGTCCATTTTCAAATTCCAGAACTCCACCTCAAGCTTCTGGATTTCAGCCCTAGAACAGTATTTCTTTTCCATCATTTCCTTGAGCTCGTCCCAGCTTAGTGCATAAGCAGCATCTGCACCAAGGGTTTGAACCTGAAGGTTCCACCAGGAGAGTGCGCCATCTACGAATAATCCTGAGATATAGGTAACACTCTGTTGGGGCGAACAGTTACTCATTCTTAGAATGGAGTCCGTCTTTTCTGCCCATCGAACAAATGCAACGGCACCTCCTGTGCCATCAAAATTTATTGGCTTGCAGTCCAGGAATTGTTTATAGGTGCAGCCAGTCGGAGGGTTATTTCCGGTAGTGCCACCGCTGTGTTCGGAGCGGAGGGCTTCATGTCGAGCAATTGCCTGTGAGATTCGCTCTTGAAGCTCAGCTTCTGTCCTTGGCATCCTACTGGTGTTTGTGTCTCGCCTGGACGTCATTCCTTTTCTGCTAAGAGTATGGGATGGGTTAGACAACATTCCATAATTGTCTATGAGGTACATAGTACCATACGCCATCATGTAATCACCCAATTTCATATGTATATATAATCAACAATGTATGAGCGAGGAAACAATTACTGAGCCTTCCTAGGCTTGGCTACTTGGCCTAATGTTTGTAATGGAAAAGTGAACTCGAGACTATATCGCCTTGGTCATTTATTTCCTGCTACATTGATTTTATTGATGTGTATATTTTCCCTTAGATGGGGTTGTTCGTGTAGAGGTGATAGGGAGTGTAACGTCGCTGAATCTTTTTGAATGTCACCCATCTTCACTTGCTTAAACGTCATTTTCTCAAACGTCTCGTATACAGGTAGAAGTGTCAGTCACGAAGTAGGCTAAGACAGGCTTCCTACTTTATAACGCGCTAAAGCACTGATCTATGTATTGTTCTACCAGATGAAGGTGTGAACACCTATAGATTAATTTTGGTGCAGTGATCGTTAGCTTGGTCCGCAGAGTCCACCAGGATTTCTGTGTACTACAAGTCGTTATTACGTGGGCCCCCGTAATAATAAATTGCCTTGCACAGTTACCCCAATTTCCTCTCGTCCAAGCAGATGATCAATCAAGGTGGGGACACTACTGTCCTTATTCCTTTGTTATGGAAAGGACCGTTGCGATGGTCCATGCGCTAACACTCGTTATCGTTACGCGTGTATAGGCACGATGATTAGATGGAATAGGAATAGAGAGAATTCCTAGTAGTTGGAGGGGCACCTTCAAGATGAATACTTCATCTTCCTTTTCTGGTCAAGTGCGTCGTCAATCTTGCTTCTCATAAGCTGCAGGGATCTCGTCCCATTGATCAAGAATTCGTTCAAGGTTGCCGCCCCTGCCTCGTCATCATCACCGTAGTTAGGCACCTTTACGATCGAGAGGGAAGAGCAGCCATCTCATCTCATACGGAAGCAAGCTCAGCATCTTGTTTGGTAATCACTCCCAACCATGAGCTTTGCAAAGGACGCGAGGTCGGTAGCTTCATCGTGCGAGTCACGTACAGTAATAGGAGTCGGAGTCGAAAGTATCTTATTCACGTCAATAATCATTCCGTACACTTATTTGTATGTATTCACGTCAATATTTATTCCGTACACTTATTCGTATGTATGTATAACAAATACGCTACTTAGCATAACCAAGTATTATATTACGTATAACTCTCGTTTTTGGGGGGTTCATTTTTCTAGTTGTCGATTCACGACAAAAACACTAATTGGTATTAGTGATCACCAAGGGTGTATTTTGTTGTTGGCAAGTCTAACTCGTGTAGACTATGCCTTAATTGGCACCTTATCTTAAGGGTATTCCTCACTAATGTCCTTGCCTTGTCTCTTTTTGAGAAGTGTTTGACGCGTGGATCTTGGCGTTTACGTGAATGCAATGAAAACCTTTTCGTAAAATGTTTTTGTGAGAGAACTCTAGTGATTGTAGTCTAGACTCGAGAAAGAATCCTAGTTCACTACAATCGAAGCTCTGATACCAAATTGTCACACCCTGTCTTTTGCGGAAGCGTATGATGTGTAACTGGTTTAATATCATTGCATTCAATCGTAATAAACAACTACATTATCAAAACGATGTTCATCCATTCATGAAAATTTGAGTATTACAAATACTTGTTATTTAAGTTTTAAAAACACAACCTTTGTCTAGGTTACAATTCAACAAAAGTGGATGACATCTAAACTTGAAGTCTACTTCTAGCTATGACACTTGCGCCCAAGTTCCATCCTGTCACCTGAAATACATGTAATTTTGGAAAACATCAACATAAAGTTGAGCAAGTTCATGCGTTCTGTATATCTTGTATGAAAACATAGTTTGTATTTTGTACAAATCAAGTATTCTTGTATACCCCACGTATTAAATGATTGTTTATACAAGGACGTTAAGGCACGTTAGGACATAGGGAGCGTTAGTATTTTCTCCTTCAAGGCATGTGAGGACATAGGGAGCATTAGTGTTTTCTCCCTCAAGGCATGTGAGGACTTAGGGAGCATTAGTGTTTTCTCCCTCAAGGCATGTGAGGACATAGGGAGCATTAGTATTTTCTCCCTCAAGGCATGTGAGGACATAGGAAGCATTAGTATTGGCTCCTTTAACTGTGTCGATTACCCTCGACTGTGTCGATTAACTTCGACGGTGTCAATTTCCCTTGACTGTGTCGATTACCCTTGACTGTGTCGATTACCCTCGACTGTGTCGATTTCCCTCGAATGGGACACCGAAGCACTCATGAGGTCACATAAGGACCATGAGTGGGGCTTGGCCGTACCCGTTAGATCTAACCCTCGTCCCTAATTAAGTATTAATGGCATCTCAATATTTAGTTTAAGCTCACATGATCTAGTATTTTCTAGGCAATTTTTTAAGGCACATCACCAAGAGTGCTTCTCGTATTCTTTTGTATTCTCAAATTGTATTGCACTCGGTACTCATTCTCACCAAGAGTGCTTCTTGTATTTTTACCATTTGTAAAAATTGTAATATTTGTAACATGTATTTCACCCCCGAGAGTTATAAAACCAAAAACAGGTAAAGAAAAGAGGGAGCATGAACTCACAGCTTTGCGTTCCTGCGTCGTAAACTTCACCGGATTTGCTTAATTAACGTCGTGACCTATACGCGTTTTCTTAACGTTAGTCACTAGACTTGCGTCGCACAAGTACAGCCACTCTCTTTTGTATTTGTATTGTTGTTTTAAAAATATTTTATATTTTTAACTAAGTATCTTACTTATATTATTTTCTCAGAAATTAATATAAGTATCTCGTGTTTTGCACTTTGCACCCGAATTATGTATCTTGTATGCTGTATGTGTATTTTTTTTGTGTTTATACTTCTCATGAGTATTTAGTGTATTTTTAAGTCTTAATACACTAGCACGTAACACATACTATATACACTTAGCACAAAAGTTGGTGATCAAATAATATATATTTTTCTCTCAAAAATATACATACTTAACATAAATTTTAATCTTGAAGAAATTATCATTTCTTATTACCAAAAATTAGGGAAACCTTGGTAGTATTTTTAGATACATTTTTGGGGAATAAGTTTTTCAAAAACTTATATTTTTCTAAGTGTCAAAATTTATAGAAATTTTGACAGAGTTTCCCCTAAAAATGGAGGTTTCCCATGTTTTCAAAATATGTGTTTATTTTCTTTTAATTCATCAACAACAAATTTTTTAACAACAATCTACAATAATCAACAACAGTATATACTAATTTCTCTATTCCATGAACTTGAGAATTTACAAAAATGTGTAGTAACTTACTAGCACAATTAGTAAGTCTTGTTATCTTTAAAAACATGATTGGTTTCTTGTAAACTTTATTTTTAAAGAACTTGAAGTTTCACAACTTCTATTCAAGATTTTCACAAATACCTCTTTGTTAAATTTCTTGTTACACAAGTGTTTACACACTTGTTTAGTAACTATAAATGTGCTTCTTTCATAAAATACCCGGGTTATGACAAAGCTAGTATCTTCCGCTTGGTTCTTCCGAAAAACCACTTGTAGATCTTTAGATCCACAAGTTTACAACTTCATTTTACAAGAAAAATTATGTTTATCCAAGTTTCAAGTTCATGGTGGATGGTTTCATCATTTTTCTTATTTCTATCACTAACATATTACTAGTTCATGTTCTTGAACATGATCTAGCATGCCTTGATGACGATCCATCCAACTTTTACTAACAAACAACATCAAATAAGCACAACTACACAAGATTTACACACATATCTTCTCTTTATCCACCTTATTCATCTTATGTTCAAGACTTTAAGTTATGTTCTTTAGAGTTTCTTATCATTTCATCATAAGTCATCTATTAACCACCAAAAATAAGAACAAGATGATGATTTAAGGCACTCACCACTAGCACAAGGCTAGGGAAGAAACAAGGCATAAATGTGGTGGATAAAAGAAAACGAGAGAGGTCCTCCCACTTCCGAACACACCGAGCTTCGTTGTATGCACTTTAACACCTTCGGTTCACTAGAGATTGCTTGATGGAGTCTTGAAGGTGATTGTGAGGGTGGTGGTGGCTCTCGGCCGAACCAAAGAAGAGAGGGAGAGAGAAGTTTGAAGGTGAAATGTTGATGGTGAATGAGGTGTTAGAACCCTTGTGCCTTTTTATAATCCAACTTCACCTTAAACCTTTGTGTAATGTGTTCTTTTATCCAACAACATCAACTAATATAAAAATCAAAGAAATCCTATGTGGGGAACATGTCCCCTAACCGGCCTTCAAGTAGGGGGGGGGGGTATTAGTTGAGTTGTAATGGTAAAGTTGCTAACTAGTTAGATTTCTAATGTTTAGTTAGTGTGTTATAAGGGGTAATATAATATAAAGTGTGTTAGGGTGTTCGGGGACCCTAACTAGCTCAGAAAAGTAAAAACAATGCTTCTAGCATTATTTTGGTGCTCCGGGTAATATCCGGTTGTTCGGTTAGACACCAGTTCGTTAAAGTGCTAAATTACACTTTTTTGTGTCTTTTAAGTACCTTTTTGTATCCTTCTCAATTCCCAACACTTGGGGAAGTATTCTGGATAATAAAACGTAATTTCTGCATAAAATTCATATGTTTAAATGCTGATTAGAGCTGAATTATATAAAATTCTGCACTTAAAGTGCGTTTCGGGTGTTTTTAAGTGCGCATTTTTGCTTCCGGGGAGTATATATATTAAACCCTTGTATGTACTCTTGGGTTTTAATGTATTCTTGTCGTCGGACCTACACCTAGGCCTCAATTCTAATGTCTGACTGCTTTCTGCAGTTTTGTTGACACAGTGTGTCTTACAGGTGAGTTTACTAGTATTTCTGACGCAACGCTATCATGAAGTAATTCTTGTAGTATAACAAGTTCATGAATTCACTTGTATGGAATTCAGAAATTTATTTGTCTGGTAAACTAGCTCATGTACAGTCATTAAAGCACAAATTACTGTTCATCTAGTGTACGGAATGTACGGAAAAGTGACGGTTGTCACATATGTAAGCCATATTTGGATAAATTCATAATTGTCTTCATAGATGATATTATCATTTACTCTAAGAGTAAAGAGGATCATGCAAAGCATTTGCACGCAATTCTAAGTCTATTAAGAAAGGAAAAGCTTTATGCTAAATTTTCCAAGTGCGAGTTTTGGTTAGAACAGGTACAATTTCTTGGACACTTAGTCAATCATGAAGGAATTCATGTGGATTCCACAAAATTCGAGGCAATTATTAAATGGAAAACCCTGAGTCACCAACCGAGGTTAGAAGTTTCTTAGGATTGGTCGGTTATTATAGAAGATTTATTAGAGATTTCTCTAGAATAGCCATTCCTTTAACTAAGTTAACCTGTAAATCCATTAAGTTTGAATGGGGACAAAAACAAGAAGAAGCATTTAGAATTCTTAAGCAAAGATTAACCCATGCACCCATATTAGCGTTACCAAAAGGAACTGAAGATTTAGTAGTTTATTGTGACACTTCTAAATTAGGTTACGGATGTGTGTTGATGCAACGCCAAAAGGTTATAGCATATGCATCTAGACAACTTAAGAATCTTGAAGAAAATTATTCAACCCATGATCTTGAATTAGGAGCATTAATTTTTGCTTTGAAAATTTGGAGACATTATCTTTATGGTAGTAAGTTTACCATATTCACTGATCATAAAAGTTTAAGGTATGTTTTCGGGCAAAAAGAGCTGAATATGAGACAAAGACGTTGGATGGAAATGCTTAGTGATTATTATTGTGATATCCAGTATCATGAAGGAAAAGCAAATGTAGTGGCAGATGCGTTAAGCCGAAAGTATCACGAAAAGCCAAAAAGGGTACGTTCTCTTAAATTAAATCTACAAGTAGATTTAAATGATCAAATTAGAAAAGCACAAGAATCAGTAATCAAGGATGATACTGAAAAACTAAAAGGTATGATTAAGGAATTAGAACAAGGAATAGATGGAATTTGGAGGTTCCCTAAAAAGAGAATGTGGATACCTAAATTAGGAAACCTACGTCATCGTATATTAGAAGAAGCCCAAAAGTCTAAGTATACGATGCATCCTAGAAATGATAAAATGTATTAGGATTTAAGAAAAAAACTTTTGGTGGATAGGAATGAAAAAGGACATAGCAGCCTATGTTTCTAAATGTTTAACTTGTTCACAAGTTAAAGCTGAACATCAGAAACCCTCAAGTTTGTTACAACAACTAGAAATGCCAGTGTGGAAATGGGAAGTGATAACAATGGATTTTGTTACCAAATTACCTAAAACAAAGAAAGGTAATGATACAATCTGGGTGATTGTAGATAGGCTAACCAAGTCAGCTCATTTCCTACCAATGAAGGAAACCTTCAGTATGGAACAGCTAGCCAAATTATATGTAAATGAAATAGTTTCATTACATGGAATTCCTTTATCAATTGTTTCTGATAGGGATAGCCATTTTACCTCTCATTTTTGGTCAAGTTTCCAAAAGGCAATGGGAACCAAGTTAAATCTGAGCACCGCCTATCATCCTCAAACGGACGGACAAAGCGAAAGGACGATTCAAACAATGGGGGACATGCTTAGAGCTTGTGTAATTGATTTTGGAGGTAATTAGGACGATCACTTACCTTTAATAGAATTTTCTTATAATAATAGTTATCACACAAGTATCAATGCTGGACCATTCGAAGCACTTTATGGACGAAATTGCCGAACCCCAGTCTGTTGGGCAGAAATTGGGGAAACGCAACTATCTAGACCTGAGATAGTACAAGAAACAACCGACAAGATCATTCAAGTCAAAGAACGACTAAAAGCAGCACGTGATCGACAGAAAAGTTATGCTGATAACCGACGAAAACCATTGGAATTTCAAGTAGGAGACAAAGTATTGTTGAAGGTCTCTCCCTGGAAAGGAGTAGTAAGATTCATCAAAAGAGGAAAGCTAAGTCCCAGGTATGTTGGACCTTTTGAGATTATTAGAAAAATAGGACATGTAGCCTATCAGCTACAACTGCCAGAGGAAATGGTAGGAATACATGATGTATTTCATGTATCTAATCTCAAGAAATGCTTTACGGATGAATCGCTAATTGTACCTCTTAAAGATATAGAGATAAACGAACAACTCAAATTTGTAGAAAGGCCTCTACAGATTGAAGACAGGAAAGTCAAAAATCTCAAGCACAAGAGATTAGTTCTGGTCAAAGTGAAGTGGGACTCCAAAAGAGGACCTGAGTACACATGGGAACTTGAATCTGAAATGCAAAGGAAATATCTACACCTATTCCAGTAGATCTCGAGGACGAGCTCTAAAATAAGGTGGGGAGGATATAACAACCTTAAAGAAAACCGACACCCTTGAATTATTTTCCGACACCCTAATATATTTTAAAATATCCCAATATGTCCCAAAATACACCTCATACGTGAAAATGGGCCCCAAATACCTTAAATATTATTAAATTTAATTAAAATTCCGATTTTTGGATTGAGGCGGGCCGCGTAAACCCCACCCCAATCCTTACGCGGGCCGCGAGAGGCCCAATATGTGGCGCAGCCCGGTGTGGCCACGTGGCCCAACACCCGGCAAGTCTAGTCGATGACCCAGCCAAGCTACGCGTTGACCAGGGTTTGACGCGGGCCGCGTAAAAGTTGAAGTGAGGCCCTATATAAGCAGGCATCGGGTCTTCAGTCGAATTCGTTCAAAAACGTTTTCTTTTTCTAAAATCTAAATTGTAGGCATAATTTACGGGTATTATACCCCCCTAAATAGCAAAGTTCTGCTCCGTTGTAAGTATTATAACCCCTGGATACGTATTAGATACGCTTTCCGATTGATCTAGGATTCCGTAATGGTTGTCGTGGTTCTGCCCGACGTAGTCGTTGGAATGCCGTCTCGGGGAGGGTATTACTAATGTTAAAATAGGTTATTATACTAACACGTGTGCATTTGTGTAAATTATAGATTGTCACCAGGAAACCCTAAAGGATAATCTAAGACAGCAATGTGAGTTGATCCGCTTTTTGTAAATCTTTTGTTAACTATTTTTACAAAACCTCATACCATTAAATGTATATTAAGCAGTTATTGAGTATTTGTAAGAATACAATTATCATGAGTATGTTGGGGTTTTGTATACAAAATTTGTTACCACCTGATCAAGGAGTAACATTTCCACAAGTCGGGTCTGACAGTACCATGGATGTTAATTGATATAACTTGGAAACAAATGTAATTGCGAGATCGCCCTCAATACTGTGAAATGGTTTTTATTTAAACTTGATTAAACTGGGATTCACTCACCAGTATTTCCCACTGACAAATGTTTTTAAAACGCGTTTCAGGTAACAAACTATGAAAGCCAAATAGAAGTCAGCTGGACAGCACTGAAGGCTTGAAAAAGTGGCAATAAAGTTACCTAAAATAAAATAGGATTTATTCCTATGAAAATGTGTGTAATGCAAACTTGGGTTTTATCCCATGTGTCTAATATTGAAAAATGTGGTATTTTACTCTGATCCAATATTTCCTAACTACGGTCCTGATGAAAATTTCCGCTGCCAAATTAGACAAACATGCGATACCACCAAAACTGGCTCGCGGCCGCCCGTTCCCAGGGAGTAGGGATCGGGGGTTGCGACATAATTGTTTCAAGATACGGTAATTAAGTGTATTAGAACCTGACTTAACAGTGTTCCCCACCTCAGAATATACTTTTGTATCAAGATTCCCTAGATTTTATCTTAAAGGTGAATATACCTAATTGATATCTGTATCTGGGTTATGCGAGGTCTTGGGAGCACAGGTTAGTACCGCCGCATGGACAAAGAGATGAAGGCTCGACTTTTATTACTTTTTGAGCATAACATTGCCACATGGCATAAAAGGATAAGGAAAACTAAAATCTCATCATCTGAATCCATACGAAAGCTGTCATAAAAATTCAAACAAACATAAGAAAAAAACCATCCGTAACAATAGTTCAACAAAATCCATAATAAATAGTTTCAACAAAATCCATAATATTAGTTCAACAAAATCCATATCAAATAGTTTCAACAAAAGCCATAACAATAGTTCAACAAAAGCCATAACTATAGTTCAACAAAAGCCATAATAATAAGTTCAACAAAATCCTATTAGAACATTCCGTACTTCGCTCCCGCATTCTTAACCCATACCTCGCAACTCTGTGGCTTCAGTCGCAACCACACTTTCCTAATATCAGCACTTTCACCAAAAAGCAAAACCAGTCGAAGTAGATCCCTCAAAGAATTGAACACAAAGCTCCGGATAAGATATGGGTACTCTTCTCAAGGCTTCTATGTATTTGTTGGACTGCGTGAAAAATATTATAGAATACTATAAGATTTTTGAAATGTAATAATAACCATTACTTAGGAAAAGAAAAGAAATACCTTCATCTCAATTTCCCATTCTTCTTCTGATAAGTTAAATGTGTTCGTTATGGGATCATAAACATTACCGGTTTTGCTTTTAAACTTTAACCATGCCGCAAATTTTGATTTTGTATAATCATAACTATTCTTCATTTGCTTTTGATCCACTACGAAATTGTGTTCTATTTTCGACTTTTCACCTGCATTCTTCCATAAGTGTGGTTTAAGACTGCTCCCTTCACGTCCACGAAGTGTGATTTCTTGAAGACATGTTTCAAGAAATGTTTCTCAACACCCTCTAGATTCTAATTAGTCCTACTCCTTTTTTGTGTCATTTCTTTGAATAATTCAAAACACACACAAAATAGCTACTTAATACAAACCATACCACTAAACCATTACGATGAGAAAATAAATCAAATTATAACATTACAATATCGTATCATTAAACTATCACGTCTTGACATGTAAATACACAAATTCAAACTCAAACTCTATACATACACAACATAGATATATACCAACAGAAAAATTCAAACTTAAAGTTGTACATACACAACAGAGATTATTATTCTTGTACCATATTATTATTCATGTCATTATTATATAAACAACAGAGATATATAGCAACAGACATTATATAGCTTCAAAATCAGAATTCAAACTCAAACTTCAAATTAATAACTTCAAAATTAATAGCTTCAAAGTCAGAATCTATAGCAACAGACATTATATACACAAAGATATATCTTCAAAATCAAAATGTATAATATCAACAGACATTATATACACAGAGATATAAATTTAGAATGTGTAAAATGGTACCTTAATAGGTCGTGGAGGAGGGCGGTGGCGCTGAAGAGGTCTCGAATGAGGAGGAGGGCGACGGCGCTGTGGAGGTGTCGGCTGAGGAGGAAGGCGGCACCGCTGTGGAGCTCCGATTGAGGGGATGTAACACCTCGTAAAATCATGTCCAATATAGTATCGACACGTGTCTGGACTTTAAACGTGTTACAAATTGAATATGAGGGACTAAAGTTGACAAACGAAGAAAGTATATGTATTTAAGGATACAAAGTGTCAACATTTGATAATTATGCCTTTTAACAACCCTACACGATGTTTATACCCTTAAAACGAATGTATCATGAAGCGTGTGAAACCGTTTGTGGAAGAAAGTGAAAGTTTACAAGACACGAGGGTTAAATGTGTCAACATGTTTAAGTTATACCTCTGAGTGACCTTTTAGCGAACTCGGAGCCTTGTAATGATTAATTATACTCCCAAGAATAAGTGGTAAAAAATTCACAAGGTTTCGATATCGTATGAGAAAGATACGCTAACTTTCGTAATTAAGGGGTTTAAAGCGTCAACGAGGCAAAACTTGTGTTTTCGGCTATCGTTTAATGAAACCGGACCTAATGATGATTGGTTATATCTCATGGATCATAGAAATATAAATTTCATGGGTTAAAAGTGCTTAAAATAGAAGAAATTACGCTTTAGAAGGTCCAGGGGGTGAAAATGTCATTTTTGAAACTTGTTTGGCTGGTCCCCTAACTCCTGGCGCTGCGCCACCACCTGAGGCACTCCTTCGTCGCGTGACGCGATGGACAGCCAGCTCAGAAAAATGTCTTTTAACGTGGCAGCTTGCATGCTTGCTAAATTCCGCGAGTTTGCCACCCTCTAGCTGCTTGAAACACGTACCTAGACACTTGTTTTCATCTCTAGAGTTGCCATAACACCTGGATCAATCTCCATGATCTTTCCTTGGCTATATATAGAGCTCATTGTTGCAACATTTGAGCACTTCACTTGAAAACTTTCAAACACTTGTTCTGGAGATTCCTGGAGCTCAAGACCACTTCCTAAGGATCCTTAGTCGTGCATAGGACTTCAGTAAGTGTCCTTAAACTCTCTTAATTCAGTTTTATTAGTTTAATGGCCTAAAGTCAAACCCGTCGTAATTAAGGTTTGACTTAGTGATTAATCACTAATGGTCCAGTCAATTCTCGAATTGAAAGTACCTATGAGTTGGTAATTATGTGGGTAATAAACCCTTAAAAGGGCACCCTCTGATTCACATTCTAACTAGGTCAATTGTCGGGTCAAACTTGATTAGAAAAAGTTAACAGAAAGCAATTTTTCAAATAAACACATAATTAACAATGTAGAAGCCATACAACCTGTTTTATCACTCATATAACTTGATAATTAATGTAATAACATGTCTAAGCATGTTCAACCCGACAATTTTCAGTATAAGCTCGGTTCGGAACCGAAAGTCGCATAAGTGGACTTTTGCTTTGACTTTCAGTTCTGACCCATTAGAGCATATTTTAGAAATGCCTTAGAGCTTTATTAGGACCAGGTTACATGTTAGTATAACCCTATGTGATTATACAACTTGGTTCATTAGTTATCCGATTCATATGCATGTTTCCGTTATATGCCTAAATGTTGACCAATATGCCCTTTTCACCTTAAAACAAGAATTTTGAAAATGTGAGAGGACAATAATCTTTATTACTGATTTATAAATATGTCCCTAAATTTTCACATCAGTTTGAGGTCTAGATTAAGAGTTATGCTCAATAGCGTAATTAGAAAGCTTTTTATTAATTAAACGGCGTAATTAGCATAAAGCCTATCTAAACCCAATTTTTGATACCAAACTTTTTACGTACTGATGTAAAATAATATTTTTTGGGATTTTTGAAGATTTTTATTTATTTTTAGGCTGAGCATAACATAGGGTTATAGCTTTGATTCGGTAATTGTCGGTTTTGCCCTTTTGGCCTATAAAATGAGTTTTACATAATATTTTGATACCAAACCTTTTGCTACTGATTTTATATAATAAATAAAATATTTTGAGTCTTCTGGAATGATAAAAATATCAGCTTTTCTTTAAAAACCCGGAAATCGCTTAAAACCGTCTTTTTACGCGTTTAAAACGCATAGTATGTATTAAAACCATTTTTCTCATATAAGACTTTATATCTACTGATGTTTTAAGCAACTTTTTATTTTAACAGTAAGCAAAAGTTTTAAACTCAGATTTCAAATTTTGACCTTTAAAGCTTATGTGAAATTACCAAAATGCTCATACGGTGCATAATTTGGTTATAAAAGGTAAATTTCACATATATGCCATACCCTACTGTTATGACTTATAAAACAAAAATAAGTATTTTTACTGAATATATCAGACCTGAAACTCAAATTTATATTTAAACTTTTTTATAAGCTTTAAAATGACCAAAATACCCCTACGAGACATAGTTTGATTTCAAATTCGTTTTGGGCATAATGGAAGGTATCTTACTGATATCACAACATATTTAAGACATATTAACTTAGGAAACCTGTTCATGACTCATTTGGTTACCCGTTACGCATTATTCGCGTTCGGTGCGGTTTATGTAACTAGTTTGCATAAATTAGCCGAAACGGGTCAAACCTTATCATTTTTATCTCAAAATCCAGAATGTGTTTAGTTTACCCATATTATACAAGTATACAAACTTGTCGGGTCTAAACCACATTCTAATCCGGTCTTCGCTTAACTGTGCGTTTTGAACCGTATATCTTCTTTTAAAACTACCCGGTCTAAGTTTAGGCTTAATTAAGACCCGTTAAGAATCTAATAGGTTATAAAAACCTTCGTTCCAGATTAGGAGACCAATAAAAGCTATCTGCACTTGCTGATTGAATACGGTTGAGATAAATTTGAATATTTGCTCAGGTAAATACTTTTAACTTATTTTCCCTATACGGGCTTGGGATACGGTATTATAATAATACCGCTTGGTCGGGTATGTAGTTGTTTAAATCGGATTGTGATTAATATATTTACATAACCCGTTTTAATCTATTTTATTTGGTAACAGATGAATAAGGGCATTATTCATGTATACCACTACACGTGCTCTTAATGTGGATAGCATACATGATCTTTAATGAGATGGGTCAGTATATCATTAGTTTTTCTATCCATCTAATTCTTCATGTACCAATGAGGTGGTTGTTAATTGGCAAAGGTAAAACCTTTAAAATACCTAGGTTGGGAAATGAACTATCTTGGGTTCAAGTCCTACAGACGATAAGGGATTAAAGAAATTAGTGGTTAAAAAAATATCTAATTCTTCATGTGATTAATTTACACGTTTAGAACACAACCTTCTTAAATTATATATCCCATTATATGTAACAAGTCTTTATTAAAGAAGCATATTTAGTATACTAAAACAAGTAAAAAATTAACATAATATTAAAGAAGCAAATGAAAAACATTAGTGACTAAATGAGACAGATGTAAGTATTTAATAATATTAAAGAAGCAAATGAAAAACATTAGTGACTACATGAGACAGATGTAAATATTTAAGTGAATTAGCGTTTAAAAAAAAGCAAATGAAAAACATTAGTTACTAAGGCTGGAGGGTGTGGGGCGCCACCCCCGCCACCTCAGCATGTATAGCGCCCATATGAGCTCCATCACCACACCCTCCATTTTAAGAGGGGGGCGCCATCTTCTCTTCGCCAACATGGTAGCGCCAAGGTTGAAATGTTCAGGTGGGGCCCACTAGTTTTAGTCCAATCAATTTTTTTTTTAGTTTTGTTCAGGTGGGGCTCCATCCACACCCTGCGATTTAAAGGGGGCTCTATGGTTGACGTGGATCCTACGTGGCTTGATAAAACCTCTAGGGGGCTCCAACCACACCCTCCAGCCTAAATGAGAGATTTTATAGTTGCTTTGGATAAAAAGAAGAGCAAACACAAACTTTGAAATCTGGGATGTGAACATGTAACGAATATTTTTGAATTTATTGCACCTAATATCACCATAATTCATGCATACAATTTTATCATTAAATTATTCATGGTGAAAAGCATAAAAGCCCAATCCCCATTAGCTTTTTTTCACTTTGTTGCTTTTAAAGTGTAACAAGCAAGTATTCCACCCACATGCACACCACCTAAAAGCGTATTAATTATTAAATATTTGAATTTAAGTTACAAAATTCAATTATTATATTCTTTTCGTGGATGTCAGGGTTGTTTTCATAGCTTATCTCCTCAAACCGTGTAGGTGCTTTAAAGTATATAATCATTAGCTTATATCTATGTCATACACGTAAATGAATCTATATTTGAGAGAAGGATAATCATATAATTATTATTTTAAGTTTAACACGGTTTTTTTTAACGGTAAATTTGAGATCACTGACGAACCACTAGAGTATCATCGTGCCGTTAGCGGAACCATCCGAACATATCCATCTCCACTAGTGTAACAACCCGACTTTTTGAAAGTCAAAGTACAATAAAGAAAAGATTGCTAATTGCGATCTGTCACTCCTTGCTTAATTACTGATTTGTGATTCTTGAGTTGTAATCGAATTCTATTATTTGTTTGCTTTAGTTGTATTATGTGGAGTATCTATAACAAATCGAGGTTTAATCGCTAATCGCCTTATCGCTAATCGCATCGCTATCGCACCGCAACTCGAATTATGTGTTCTGGATATTGTTTTACGTGTGTGTGCTATTATGTGTTACTTGTGCATGTTATGTTATGTTGAGGTGATTAATCGCAATCACAATCTCAACTCTATCACAATGCAATCTAATCGCAAACGCTAAACGCAAGTTATTTATGTTGATTGTATGTTAGATATAGTAATTAGGTTATTTGTGTAACTAATGGGTAATACTATCGCATCGCTCACTCGAAACGCATCGCAACGCTTAACGCGCGAAATGAAACGCCGAAATCTAACTCGCCGGACCACTCGATCGAATGACCATTCGATCGAAAACGCATCGCAACGCTCAACGCGCGAAATGAAACGCCGAAATCTAACTCGCAGGACCACTCGATCGAATGACCATTCGATCGAATGGTCATCCGAACGGATGGCCATCCGATCGGATGGCCATCCGATCCGTCACATATGCGCACTTTCCTCTTTTGACAACCTATAAATACCCAGCTCTCTCTTCCGACCAGCGTGCTCAAGCCCTCTTTTCTTTCGATTTCTCGCGATTCTGTAAGTTTCTTCCTCAAATCTTGTACTTCTATGATCTAAACGCACTTCTTCATCATTTTCACCTTTGAATCTTCACTTTTAACCGTGAAATCAGCGGATTTGAGGTGTTCTAGGATGATGTCTTCATGGGGTTCTTATGAACTTCAAGGTTTGGCCTCATTCCACCAAGAACAACTCAGATCTACATGATTTCCATATGTTTTAACACTATTTTCGCATAGATCTAAACATTTTCATGAGTAGAAGGATTGAAAGATGTTTTCACAACTTTCTTTCAACTCTTTTACACTCAAAGCCTTCAAAACCGATAGAATCGGAGCTCGTTCGGGCCTTCTACGCGTTTTCTAGTGAAGTGTCAGCCTGAGATCTGATTCCTATCAAAGAGACAACCGATTTCGGGTTGAACATGAACAAACCGTCACAAACAGTTAACTGATCGGACTGGGGTGATTCCCACCCGATCAGATAGTCTAGACTTGGTGGGGTTCCTGTTGTTCAATACGTTATCATACCGTCTCGATCAAATAGCAAACTTTTCAAAACTTAACAAATTTCAACACGATCAGATTGTTGGATGGATTGTCGTCCGATCGGATTGTCGTCCGATCGGATTGTCGTCCGATCGGATTGCATTTTGTCTTCAACACTTTAACTTTTAATAAATTTTCAAAGATCATAAGTTTTTAACGGATTGCCATCCGATCGGAAGACCATCCGATCGAATGACAATCCTGCTATGAACTTGTTCTCTGAGAAATGTCTAACCGACGGATCGCCATCCGATCGAACGACCGTTCGACCGGGCGACCTGAAAGGTAGAGATACTTCTCTGTTTTCAAAATGCTACAACGTAAACTTCAAAGTCACATCATACACAAACACATCTATCCCAAACAAATGTAAATCCGACCGAATGACCATCCGAACGGATGACCATCCGATCGAATGACAATCCTGCTGTGAACTTGTTCTCTGAGAAATGTCTAACCGACGGATCGCCATCCGATCGAACGACCGTTCGACCGGGCGACCTGAAAGGTAGAGATACTTCTCTGTTTTCAAAATGCTACAACGAAAACTTCAAAGTCACATCATACACAAACACATCTATCCCAAACAAATGTAAATCCGACCGAATGGCCATCCGAACGGATGACCATCCGAACGGATGACCATCCGAACGGATTGTCATCCGATCGAATGACCATCCGTTCGGATTGTCATCCGATCGGATGACCATTCGTCACCTGGTTTACTCTTCACCGTTTAACGCGTCGCTTATTCGCTTATGCTATCGTTAACTGTCCAGGCTAATCTCTCAGTGCTCCCTTCAATCCAAGAGAGTGTTTATTTACTAAACACGATCTGTGAGTATACTCGATCCCTTTTTGCTTTACACACTTTTGGGTGTTACATACGTTACCTATATCAAATCACATCGATCACACAACGCAAACACTTTTATACGCTAACCGTTACCGCATGTTATATGTGTTACTCGATGAATGTTTGTATGTTATGTTTACACAGTGATTGTTGCCTAACACCTTCGCAACGATAGTACTATAGTTTGGACTCAGCACCTGTCGTGGACAGGGGTTGTTAAGGGCTTTTCTCGCATGTCACAGTGGTGATATGTGTTGTACATTCTAGAACTCGCAGTCACGTTTGTGCATATTTCATTGTCGATAACCTACTTGCTTCACATTATACATGTTACATGCTGGTTATGCATAAACTCGCTTTCGCAATCTATTACTATTATCAAACTTGTAAGCTCACCTTTACACTATGTGTATTGACCTCTATTTTAACGTATGTGACAGGTGCTTAAGATGCTAGGAATGTTGTGCCTTGGTGAACCAAGCTAGGGGTCTAGTTATGTCACGCTAAATCTGAGTTGTCGGAACAGTGTTTGTTTTTTAGACAATTATTTGTAATAACAATTTTATTTGGATATGTTATGGTATGGTATGGTATGGGACATGACGTTTAAATATCTGGTAATTAATAGTTGTTATGGATACTCATGGACAATCTGTTTCGCTCAGTGTCGCGCCCCGATGTTTCCGCCATCTGTTGGGGTATGGCAGATTGGTATCAGAGCCATAACTATAGGGAATTAGGCAAGACTCGACCTAGTCCAGGTCGATGTCTTAGAAACGACCTAGTCTATAGTCTAAGTACCGACATACCGACTTGTGCATACCCGGTATGGGTTTTTGCATGAGCTTACCTGCTATTCTCGCTCGAACTCGCTGTACACTACACACTTATGCGAACATCGCATACTACAGTTCCGCAAGATCAGCCTTTCCTAAGGCTGGACACACACAAAAACGGATGATCTGGTTAATATTAGGTGTGAAAACCGCAAACTCTCGACCGAATCACTTGTTCGACACGCCATTTTTACTATAAACAAGAGAATATGCATTGAATTAGGAGTGAAATCCATACTTCGACGCGGTTCTCTTTATATATCTCGTGATTATATCACACAAACAGGAATGCAGTCATTAAGTCAGGGGTGAAACCCGAACCTTGATGACTCGTTCTACTCTCTATGTTGGTTTTACAAAACTCTCACCAAAGTCTCGATGATTTCCAATGACTAAGGGTCACGTAATGGCCAAATAGATGAGTGACGATCGCCCGGATTGAGGCGAGAGCACAGTCTGCTAAGCCAAAATGTGCACCCAAGGTCTTTGAGAGCAGTCGAATCACTTTGGGTAGTCGACGTCTATCTAGCCAAGACAATCTCTCCTCGATTTTATATGTTCCGATTTTGGAACTCGCTACCGCTAACTCTGTGATTTATCGATTTTATGTGAATTTTATGTGGTTTTATGTGTTTTGATTTTTGGTGATTCACTCGCTTTTCGCTGTTTGCTTTGATCAACACGCACAACTCGCACTACACATCTATCTCAATACACTCTCAACCAAAATCGCTACTGTGAAGGATATGTGAATACGTGCAATATATATAGGCCAATACGTGCAAAATATAGTGTGTTCTCGTGATTGTTGTGTTCTATGTGCCTTATGTGTTTTCGGTGCTCTACGTGCTTATGTGATTCTGTGTTTATGTGCTTCTTTGAACTATGTGCCTATGTGATTTTGTGCCTTGATGTGTTCCTGTTCTTTATAAGGTAGCTCTTGTGAAATTTGCTAGACTATACTAGGGTTAATCGAAACTGTGTTTGAGTCCTGCGACGATGTCTGTTTGCAGACAATGTTGATGTGTGTAAAATGCAACATATAAATTACATCAAATGAGGCATAAAACTAACCCTTTTTTAGTACTAATGTTGGAAAAAGTGTGCTTTTGTCTTCCTTTTGTATTTTCAGGGTTAAATGAGCGTAAATGAACAAAAGAAGCAAAAATACAGCTAAATCTAACACAAATACAAGAAAAGAATAAACGTGGCATGCCCGACCCCTCGACATCATCTTCCCAAGCAAAAATAAAACATCAGAAGGCTGAACACGCCCCATGCCCAGCGGACACGGGGGCGTGCCCAGGTGTCTACAGAAAAGACAAAAACATAGAAGCTTCTATTTCCCAACACGGGGGCGTGCCCAGCTCCACACGACCGTGGTCAACGCTAAGATTCGCAGAATCCAAGCAAATCTTGATAGTACAGATACGCTTCTGCACACGGGGCCGTGCCCAGCGGACACGGGGGCATGGTCAACTAATACAGACGAACTGCACTAAATGAAGAAAGAGAAAGTGGATGGACACGGGCCCATGCCCAATGGACACGGGGCCGTGTTCGGGCTTCTGTGTAGGCTATAAATAGGGGTGCTTGGTTCATTTCAAAGGCATCCCTTGACAAACCACCTCTCTCCCACTTCACCCAAACTCCACCACCATCACAACAACCACATCCACCACCATCATCCATCATCCATCATAGAGTGTGTGTAGTAGTCTCGGGATCCAAGAGTGATAATAAGAGTTCTTGAAAATCAAAGGCCATGTTTGCCTAAGTCTCTTACATCACTTGGTGAAGACAAGCATTTAGCGTAATACTTTTGTTTTTTAATCTTTTCGCACTTTTTATTTGGTTTTGTATTAATGACTTTAATAACTAGTTTCTTATGTTGAAGGTGAAACTTCCTTATCATTTGTCCGTGGTGTCTTGGCGTTATTTTACTGTCTATATGAAATAAAAGATTTGCACCATTCATATCTCCACGGTCTATATGGAGATATGTTGGCTACCTGGTTGGGGGTTAAGGGAATGGTTTGGTAAGGTTCTTGCCTTGTTCAGTGTATAGATCCTGTAAGGACCTGGGTCAAGCTTACTAAGACGTCCTTCAATACCCACTTGTATTGAATGGAGGGGGTGCGAATGGCTTGATCCCCTCATTTGTAAACTACTATTAATACATTAACCCGGCTACTTGGGATTGTATCCTTGCTGACTCAAACCAGTTAGCCGAGGGTAACGTCACCTTCAAAAGAGGGGCCTACCACGTTACACATTAATAACTTAATTAATTATCTTCCAATAATCCAACCCTTTAGGATTGTATCCTTGCTGACTCAAACTACTGGGTTGACGGTAACGTCACCTTCAAAAGAGGGGCCTACTACTATAACTAAGATAATCTCTTAAAAAGTGCAAAAGTGCGGAAAACATCAAAGGTTACACTAAAGGCGAGTCGGATCCAAGTGATTCATCTTGTCTATCTGTTTTATTTTTATTTTCAACATTTTTAGTTAGTTTTTATTTTCATGTTTAAAACCTTTTTCTAACCTTTTGATTTTATTAGACCTTGAGGATAAACCGGTACTAAAAGCTCTTGTGTCCTTGGACGACCTCGGTATCTTACCAACACTATACTACGCTCACGATGGGTACACTTGCCCATATGTGTGTTTAGTGTTAGTAAAATATCGTGTTTTATAAATTTAAAACTTGACTAAAGTGTTAAAAAGGGCTAAAAATATACATAAATATATATAACGCTACACACGCATCAATGTCGTCATTTGGATCACACACTGCTCGCTCAGCTCGACGCAATCATGAAGACAAATGCATCGCTGCACTTGTCGCCAAGCAAATGGCGAAAGTTATCCCTCAAATCGTCAGTGAGCCAAATGAGAATACTAGCAAGTCTTCAGAGGAGTCCAGGACTGATACTCCCAAGGCAACTTTTAGCTTCAAGCAGTTCAAAGCATGCGGACCCAAATAATTTACCGGCGAAGATTGGCCTACGACCGTGTTTCAATGGTTTGATTCGATCGAAGTCACCCTGCGCCAGAGTGGCTTTCCGGAAGACCTTCGCACTGTTAACGCCACCGACGTCTTCTAGTCCCGAGCTCTAGATTGGTGGACGACCAAGAGTAACAAACCAGGGAACGATGCAGCTTTTGGACTGACGTGGGACGAGTTGAAGGACATCATGATGCAAAAGTTCTTCCCTCCCCATGAACTCCAAAAGCTAGAGGACGAATTCTGGCATATCAAGCAGGATGGCGGAGATAACGCTAGTTTAATTGCTCGCTTGAAGCAGCTGAGTATCATCTGCCTTGGTCAAGTTACTACCCCCGAGATTACGATCAAGAAGTATATCCGCGCTCTTTTGGATTGTGTTGCAGACTTTGTTCAGGCTGCTAAAACGACAACTATCGAGGAAACCTACCTGCTCGCCGCTGAGATCAACGATAAGCGAGTCAGGGCTGGTTATTTTGATAAAGCCTCCAAGAATCTGCATCAAATCACCGCTGTTCCTACCCCTGAAACCGCCGCATCGCAATCTTCAAAGCCCGCCCGCCACAAGAGAAAGAACAACAACTCCAGCAACAAGAACTGTGCAGTAACTGCCGCTCCACTCCAAACTGTGTCTTCTCAACCGCAACCCCAAAACCGCGAAGTAGCGGCGCCTGTGGTCAATGCACCGCCTGCTAAGCGTGCATACACTGGACCACACCCGCTCTGCCCTACTTGCACTTATCATCACCCGGTTGGAATCGCATGCCGGTTTTGTGTTCACTGCAACATGTATGGCCATTTCACTGCTAACTGTCGTACCAGTCCACACCAAGCACCAATTCAAGCTCAAGCTCCTGCTCTACCAGCTCCGCAAGGACAGCAAGCGGCTCCTGCACCCACTGCTCACGCAAGAACTTGCTTTGCGTGTGGTGATCCCAACCACTTCGCAAACGTCTGCCCCAATAGAGTGGTTAAGCAAGAGCCACAACAGAAGCAGTAGCCAGCACCGCAACAACACCAACAGCAGCAGTAGCAGCAGCTAGCTCAGCAAGCAGCCCGCAGGCGAGTCTTCAACATCAACGCCCGCCAGGCTCAGGCAGACAACAACGTTGTTAATGGTACATTTCTCGTAAATGGTATATATGCTTCGTGTTTATTTGATACTGGAGCCGATAACTGTTTTGTATCGTTCGAATTCGAAAGACTCCTAAATCGTAAGCACATTAACCTCCCATAAACATTCGACATAGAAGTTGCCACCAGAAGAACCGTCACAGTTAGTTCCGTTCTGCGTGACAGTACTCTCTATCTCAACGATCACGTTTTCCCGTTCAATCTCATCCCGATGCAACTTGGTAGCTTTGATGTCATAGTAGGTATGGATTTCCTTCGGGAAAATCATGCTGAAATTTTGTGCTTCGATAAAATGATTCGTTTCTCTCTCGCGAATGGTGATCAATTGTGTGTTTATGGAGAAGTCGCTTCGAAGAAGTTGCAACTCATGTCGTGTGTCCAAGCTAGCAAGTATCTCCGCAAGGAATACCAAGCTTACTTGGCGCACATCGTAGTAGCGGAGGAAAAGGAAGGAAAGACTTGAGTGAAAGATGTTCCCGTTGTTTGTGAATTCCCCAATGTTTTTCCCGATGATTTACCTGGTTTACCTCCTACCCGTGATATCGATTTCCGAATCGACTTCATTCCTGGAGCAAATCCTGTTGCTAGAGCGCCTTGTCGTCTCGCTCCTTCTGAAATGCGTGAACTCTTGAGTCAGCTCCAGGAACTACTTGATAAAGGCTTCATTTTCCCTAGCACCTCTCCTTGGAGTGCACCTGTCCTTTTCGTCAAAAAGAAGGATGGATCGTTCCGGATGTGCATCGACTACAAGGAATTGAATAAGCTGACTATCAAGAATCGCTATCCCTTGCCTCGAATCAATGATTTTTTTGATCAGCTACAAGGTGCTATGTGTTTCTCGAAGATCGATCTACACTCAGGCTATCACCAGCTACGAATTCAGGAAGAAGATATACCTAAAACCGCTTTTTGAACCAGCTACGGTCACTACGAGTTTGTTGTCATGCCTTTTGGCTTGACTAACGCTCCCGCAGTTTTCATGGATCTAATGAATCACGTGTGTAAACCCTTCCTCGACCGCTTCATCATCGTGTTCATCGATGGTATCCTAATATATTCCAAGTCAAAAACCGAACACTCGCAACATCTACGTTTGGTTCTTGAACTACTCCACAGAAACCATCTCTATGCTAAGTTCTCTAAGTGTGAATTCTGGCTTGAGGAGGTTCAATTCCTCGGTCACATCGTCAATAGTCAAGGAATTCATGTCGATCCTGCGAAGATCGAAGCTGTTAAGAGTTGGGTTACACCAAGGAACCCATCAGAAGTTTGTTCTTTACTCGGATTGGCAGGTTACTATCGCCGATTAATCACTGACTTTTCAAAAATCGCTGTACCGCTTACCTCTCTTACGCATAAGGACAAACCTTTTGATTGGGGAACCAAACAAGAGGAGGCCTTTCAAACTCTCAAAGCTATGCTTTGCAATGCTCCCGTGCTCTCACTGCCCGACGGAAACGACGATTTTGTAGTCTACTGCGATGCCTCTAACCTCGGTCTTGGTTGTGTTCTCGTGCAACAGCTCAAGATCCACGCGAAGAATTACGCAACCCATGACCTCGAGCTAGGTGCAGTTATTTTTGCGTTAAAAATTTGGCGACACTACCTTTACGGTACCAAGTGTACGGTCTTCACCGACCACAGGAGCCTACAACACATCTTTAACAAGAAAGAACTGAATACGGGCCAACCCGATGGGTTGAACTCCTCAACGATTACGACTGTGAGATTCATTACCATCCAGGCAAAGAAAACGTCGTTGCCGATGCTCTCAGTCGACGAAGCTATTTGCATAGCATTCGTAATACTCAAGCCCATCACAATCTTGAAGCTCTTATCCGTGACGCCTAACATGCTTGTTTTACCGAACGTGCATTGAAGAAAGAAAGGACCATCAATAATGGCGAACAACTGGTGAATAAATTGAATGGTATATTTCATTATCTAGACCGAATTTGGATTCCCAAGCGTACCAACTTGCAACAGAATCTGCTAGACGAAGCCCACACATCTTGGTATTCCATTCATCTCGGTGCTAACAAAATGTACCAGGACATGCGCTACAAGTAATGCTGGCCGGGCATGAAGAAGGATATCGCTATCTATGTTTCGAAATGCCTGACTTATTCTAAAGTCAAGGCTGAGCATCAACGCCCCTCTGGCTTACATGTACAACCCGATATCCCTATGTGGAAATGGGAAAGTATAGCTATGGATTTTATAACGAAACTCCCACGCACGCCATCAGGTCACGACAGAATTTGGGTTGTCGTTGACCGTTTGACTAAATCCGTTCACTTCCTGCCGATACAAGAAGACTTTAAGGTAGAAAAATTAGCCCGAATCTACACTGACAAGATCATCTGTCGACACGGGACACCTCGTGATATCATCTCTGACTTGAGGGCAAATCTCGTGCAAATTATAAACAATGGTTAGCAGTGTTTTTCAAAGTTTCCAAGTGTATATTGTGACAGCCTTAGGAAAGGCATGTAAGTTTAATAGGAAAATATGTTGCTAGGAAGTAAATACGGTAGAATACATAAGTCTTAAATAACAAATAAGAATCAAGATTCCTAGAACTATAGACTAGGGCAAGTATTCCTACTTATCCTAATTCCCTATAGTTATGGCTCACATACCAATCTGTCACACCCCAATCGATGGCGAAAACATCGGGGTGCGAGCACTAAGCGTTCAGCTTGCTCATGAGATTCCATAACACTAAATAGTTTCATTATAATTTAGATTGATTCAAACATTGTCTAAAACCAAACAACTATCACCAAGTATCATAGAACATCAAGTCTCAAATATTGTTCAAAACTTATTTATCTAGATGAGTTTCTAAGCATCATCCTAGCTTGATTCCAAGGTTCCTAGCTTCCTGTCAGCCTGCAACATGGATTAAAATAGGGTCAGTACAAAATGTACCGGCGAGTATACAAGTTCGAATAACAGCATACTAGATTGAAAGCCTCATATCCATATGTAAATGTAACAATTTAGTTTCAGCCATGCTAGTGTTCGCAGTCCAACAAGTGATAGCCCAAGTATCCCGATGCTTTGTTGTTTTCCCAAGTCTCAAGGAAAACTAGAATCCTCCTAACAATACCCCCGAGAATAATGGGGAGGTGCATCTCCTATAGGGCTACTATTGTTAAGGCGGAACTACACACCCTGGATTAAACGTCCACATAGCACAAATAGAATACAAGAATCACAAGTTTCACGTACACATAGGATAGAGTTTAGTTTCCAAAAGTTTCAAGAATCATAGTTTAATAGAATACATGTTGCATCCCAAAGTTTAAAGCAAAAAGGGATCGAGTATACTCACAGTGATTGCTTAACAGATCAACTGTTATTGGATCAAAGGGAGCTATTTAGTGTTAGCCTGATTAGATTACAACAGATAAGAGTCGGGCATAATAACAAGATTCAACCAAGTATCGGATCAGTCATCTTGATCGGATGGATATCCGATCGGATCGCCATTCAACGATCAAAAGATTCAAGTATCCAAGTGTTAGGGTTAATGAGGCAAGTGTCACTTGATCGGATGGTGGTTCGATCGGATGGATATCCGATTGGATTGCCACTCGATCGGGTTGTCCTTGTCCCATTCCTAAACTTGTAAAGTTTCTAAGTTTCAGTTTAAGCAATGACGAAGGGGTACGCATTGAGACAACGGTAAACCCATCAGTGTACAGACGATCTGATCGGGTGGGAATCACCCTAGTCTGTTCAGTCACCCGTTCGTGACGGTGTTCATGTCAGAATTCATACCCCGGTCATCTTTTCCGGCAACAATCCTTCTCCAAACCAACTCCAGACTATTCCTTAAGTCTACAGTCCGTTTCAATCCAGATCTCACCGTTTTTTAGTAAAAGTCTTAAGAAAAGATGAAGATAAACATTAGGGGTGTTCAAAAAAATCCGAATCCGAAACCGAATCCGAAATATCCGAAATTCCGAATCTGAATTATCCGAATTTTCGGATATCCGAAAATTCGGATATCCGAATTTCGGATATCCAAAAATTCGGATTCGGATACCAATTTTGAAAAATTTCGGATAGTTCGGATATCCGATATCCGAAATGTTAAATTTTGTTATTTTTTAATTATTAATTTTATTTAAATATATATATCATTTAGAGAAACCCTAGTCCCCTAATTTCATTTGTTCGCTGCCTCCCTATGCCTCCCTCAACATCAAACTTCTAACTTTCTTCTCTGATTCAATCTTTCAAGCCTAATCGGTTGAAATCAGACTTCCGACCACATAAGAATCGCAACAGAGGTAAGAATGAAGCCGAAACCAATAGATCTGAGCTCATTTTCAAAAAAGATGATCAAAAATACGCCGCCGTATGTGCGGTACTAAACACCCGTCGCCGCCGGTGACATCCTCCTAGTTGGCCTCCGTGATTACCAGGTTGATAATGCTAATTCTCCGGTGAAGTCGATGCGGAGGATGACAACGACAGTGATGAATACATTGATAAAATCTAGTGTATGTGATTGATGTGTTATTTTTTCTCCATTTCGTAATATATGGGTATGTTTGGATATATAATGGATTTATGCAGGTGTTTAATCAAGAAGTTTGTATTGGATTTAGTTGTAAAACGTTATCTATTTGAATATATTATTTTTTTTGGCTTTTAAGAATCTGAAATACATAAACGTAATCTGTTCTACTTCTTCCATTGTATAAGATATTCATATCTTTGCTTTCAATTTGTTACTTTTTAGTTAACAATTTGCTGGATTGAAAGAGATATATTTTGTTTGATTTTTATTTTGGAACAATTATTTTAGAATTTCGGATATCCATTTCATTATCCGAATGGATATCCGAAATTTCGGATATCCGAACTTCGGATATCCGAACTTCGGATATCCGAACTTCGGATATCCGAACTTCGGATATCCGAACTTCGGATATCCGAACTTCGGATATCCGAAATTTCGGATACGGATTCGGATAGTGAAATTTAGCTATCCGAAATTTCGGATACTCGAAATTCGGATATCCGAATTTCCGGATATCCGGTTTTGAACACCCCTAATAAACATAGGTTTTAGTTGAATAGTATAGATTTAGTAAGGATTTAGTGTAAAACACATGAAATTCCTTAGATCTGAGCTAGATCTTGAACAGAATGACATCACCCAACAGTTTGTACAACCACCATGATGGTGTCACCCTCAAGAGCTCAAATCTTAGAATTTTCATGGTGAAAAGTGAGATTTCAAAGGAGAATCATGTAGAATAGTGTAATGATCAAAGATGTACAAGAATCTAGTGTAAAACGTACCGAAATCGCCAAGAAATGGAAGAAAAGAGGAGTGCCTACGTCTGGTTCAAGTGAGGCTGTCACATCAGTGAAAATGATGTGACATGCCTATTTATAGTGTGAGAGAGAGAAGGAGAGGCAGTGTGCACGGATCGGATGGCAACTCGGTCGAATGGCCATCCGATCGGTTGGTCATCTGATCGGATTGCCATTTGGCCAATCCCATCCTTTCCGCGTTCTCGTCTTTGATTTGTTTCACGAGTTAGATTAAGCGTTGTGTTGCGTATTATTGGGTAACAATATCACATAACTAGATTATATCATTAACACAAAAGTTTCCATAGTTTCCGCCAGTGACAAAACTCCCGTCCCTCGTTCAACCAAGTCTCAAGTTTCACTAGCCTCAAGAGTCAAGCACCAAAGTATAAAGTCTCATAGAATAATAGCATAAGTTTCACCAAGTATCAAAAGTATTAAGTATCACATAGTTTAGGGACTAAAAGTGACAAAAGCTAAAAGTCTAGGGACGCAGGCGTTACAGTCTCCCCTCCTTTAGGAGATTTCGTCCCCGAAATCTAGGTAGAAGACTGCTCGAAGAGCAGCGGATACTTGGCCTTCATCTCACTTTTCAGTTCCCAAGTGAATTCGGTGCCACGCTTTCCTTCCCATCGAACCTTGACTATGGGAATTTTGTTGCGCCTCAGTCGCTTGACGCCCTGATCCACGATTTCAAACAGTTTCTCCATAAAGTGTACAACTTCGTTTATTTGCAAGTCTTCAAGGGGAACCTGTAGTTCCTCGTCGGCTAGGCATTTACGTAGGTTAGAGACGTGGAACACTGGATGCACGTTGTTTAGTTCCTGTGGCAGGTCGAGTCGGTACGCTACCTTGCCTTTCGAGTTTCGCGAATGGACCCACATAGCGAGGAGCGAGCTTTCCCTTCATACCAAAATGAACTACTCCCTTCGAGGGAGATACCTTGAGAAGAACTCGGTCACCAACATCAAATTCCAGAGGCTTGCGCCTATTATCAGCATAACTCTTTTGTCTGCTCCTGGCCTTGATCAAGTTATCACAATTTGAAGAATGTTATCTGTTGTCTCTTGAATGATTTCAGGGCTAGTAAACTGCTTGTCACCAATCTCATGCCAGCTGAGAGGAGATCGGCACTTGCGGCCATACAAAGCTTCTAAAGGAGCCGTCTGAATACTAAATTGATAGTTGTTGTACGAGAACTCAATCAATGGTAAATGTACATCCCAGTTACCACCAAAGTTGATGACACAAGAATGGAGCATATCCTCTAGGGTCTGAATAGTTCTGTGACAACCCGAGTTTTCAAGGTCTCTATTTGACTTAACCTTGTACTTATTTGCGAAGTATGTTTTATGTATTGAGGTGCAGTATAAGCATGTATGTTAATGATATGTTTTGAATTAAAAATTGTATATGTTAATGATATGTTTTGAATTAAAAATTGTATTGTGTAACAAAACAACAAACATGGACCCCTAGCTGAAAACAACCTCCCACTCGAAATCACCCCTACCCGAAAACCCACCCCCTACGAAATCACCTCTCGGCGAAAACACAAAGTGTTTTCATCAAGAGAGGGCCGGCGAAAACTCCACATGGGCTTTGGCCCAGTATCGATCGGGCAGAGGATTGTTTTTAACGTGTGCACGAAATCAATATCTGACAGAAAACCCTAATCGCTTCTCCTCATCTCTCTCTTCAATTTCCATCTTCAACAACAAGAAAACCTGCAACACAAGACCATCGACCGTACTCTTTGGCTCCGCTCGACCACCGGCGTATGTTCACTACGCTTATCCAGTAACCACGTTCCACTCCACTCCATCGTCGGCAGCCCGCGGCACTCCGACTCGAAACTCCGCTTCGGTCTCTCAGTTAACGCTCCGTTACGATCTTCAACTCAGGTTAGAAAGTTTGTATTTCTAGGAGTTAGCGAGATTTCTGAATATATGATATACGTGAAAAACTGTGATCTTTAAATGAGCTTGCTTTCAACGATTTCTGTGATAATTATGTGAAACTGTTAGAGGGATTGGTACTTACTCCTTGAGTTTGTTTGCTGGGTTGAAGATGAGAATGATTATGCGAATGCTTTGATTGAATATATCTCGGTTATCAACTGTTTGTGTTTATTTGATTTTTGTGTTGGTTGAACGCTTTGATGTAGAGAATGATTATTAATAGCGAATGATCTCTGATAAGTTGTTAAAAACAATAGATGATAATGATTTGAATATGTGAATCTATATTAGATCTGAAACTGGATGAAATAAAATGGACGTTGAAGATGTCGGAGTAATCATGTTTTGAATGTTAGTTATAAAACAGTGATGTCAAGGGATTTTGTTGAGAAAAAAAAATGATACATGATCATTGTTGTTTGAAATCTTTAATCCATGCTTTCATGGTGTGTACAATCTTACATGAAAAAGGTACAACTGATTGGTGTATGCATTTATATTTCAGAGATAATGGGTGTCACGTGTGATTGGAAAATTGTGTGATTTAAATATTTTTGTCTATTTCCTGCTGATTTGGAAGGGTGAAAAGGATATGTGTTTTTGTCCAACACCGACCACATCGTACACCTCATTTAATGAACCGGCCCCACCACTTGTCTTGTATTTTTTTAGCATGAATCGCACAACTGGGCATTGATCGCACAAGCCATTTTGTTGGGCTGCACAACTTGGGCCAGGGTGTTAGTCATGCACTATTTGATTGTAATTCAAATCATAAAAACATTCGCACATCTATTATATCATATCCTTCACCGTATATAAGTCGCACAATTATTAATGATCGTAGTCACACACTGATTGGTCGTAAACTACTTACTGGTTGTACACTACGGTGAAATACGTGATTACTTGCTACGTGTATGAAATGCTTGTTACATGTGAATTGCTTGCATACGGTCCTAACAAGTGGTAACCATTATAGGACACGGTGACCAAGTTTAGGATAAACATTATTATCTACCAAGCAATCTAAGGTGAGTTCACACTCTTACCAAGGCATGGGATTCCCCGGTGGGTTGGGAATGGGATTGAATGATTACTTGTACTTACATCAATACTAGACTACTTATCACGGTCCTCGGATTGGGAAGGATGCCTGTGCCATAATCTACGTAAAGCCTACGTACTGTCCTCGGTTTGGGAAGGACACTAGTGTTAAAACCTACGTAAATCCTACGTACCATTGTCCTCGAATGGGGAAGGACACCAGCGCTAAACCTACATACTCGTTACGTACTGTCCTCGGTTGGGAAGGGCACTTACGTAAAACCTACGTAAACTTATACTTACTACTGTCCTCGGTTGGGAAGGGCACTTACGTAAAACCTACGTAAACTTATACTTACTACTGTCCTCGGTTGGGAAGGGCACTTACGTAAAACCTACGTAAACTTATACTTACTACTATCCTCGGATTGGGAAGGATACTTATGGATACAACTAGTCTAGTAACTTACAGTATGGGAATCCCCCACTAATTGAACTTACAACATGGGAAGCCCCCACTAGATGAACATACAAACGGCCTAGTAATACACGGCATGGTTATAAACGAACTTACGATTTATTAAGCGAACTTATTACTGAACAACCAACTGTGAACTCGATCAACTTTGTTGTTGACTCTCTGTTACATGCCTTGCAGGTCGTTAGGTATCTATGGAGCTTGCATGGGATTGGAGAGGAGTCGTTGTGGGACATGGACAGCTGTGTGCCATGCTAAACATTTGAAACATTTAAACTTATGTTGGGTTTACATATTTATGCTTCCGCTAATCACTTAACTACATTTTGGTTTGAAACACCTTTCATATTGTGTGGTTGAAATTTACTCATTACTTGTTATGTTCAATATGATTGGTGGCTTGATCCTGGTCAGTCACGCCTCCAAGCGGTGATACTCCGCATGTGGATTTTGAGGGTGTGACAGATTGGTATCAGAGCCATTGGTTATAGTGAACTTGGTTTTAATAAGGGAAAAAGTTTTTGTTAAAACCAGACTATAACCTGTACAGTGCTCAACGATCCACAACGACGCTTCGCTCCACGTGCAAGACTCGACATTCTAGGTGATATGATTTATGTTTACATTGCCTACTTGCTAGATTACATAGAACTTTGCTCATGGTATGCTTAGATAAACGTAACAACTGTTGATTGAAACACATGTGTGCTTACTCTCTTCTGTCAGCGCACTTTCGCGAACCTTTCTCACTCATGTTTCCTTTGATATGAAGATCATGAGTGGACGTGTTAACCTAACTTAAGCCCAATTGGCGGCTTTGATCACTGAACAAGTTACTGCAGCACTCGCAGCTGCCCAGGCAGGAGGTATAACCTGCCATCACAACTTACTCTAGGATCTTTAGATCCTACTCTCGTAAACCAACACTCGTGCTTAAGTATGTTTACTCTTACACACACGACATGTCAACACGCTCAGCCACCTGTGTGCACCTTCAAGACTTTCATGGACTGTCGTCCTAATACTTTCCGTGGCACTGAAGGAGCCGTTGGACTCCTCCATTGGTTTGAAAAGCTCGAGTCTGTCTTCGAGATGTGTGAATGCCCTGAGGCTCATAGGGTGAAGTATGCCACTGGTACTCTCGAAGGCACTGCGCTAACTTGGTGGAACGCGCAAGTCCAGATGCTGGGGCTGGCGACTACTAATGCCACCCCATGGAATGATTTCAAGGAACTGATCAAACGTGAATACTGTAGTCGTGATGACATCCACAAGTTGTAAGTGGAATTCTTTAACCTGAAGATAACGGGGTCAGAGATAGAAGCGTACACGAAACGATCCAACGAACTGGCAGTGTTATGTCCAACTATGGTGGATCCTCCCATCAAACGCATTAAGCTGTACCTTAAAGGTGTAGTACCAGAGATTCAAAGTCATGCGACTTCTGCCAACCTTGCTACCACCCAGGATGTTACTCATCTTGCTCATCGTCTCACAGACCAGGCAGTGGAACAGAACAAACTGCCTAAGCGGATAGGTGCTACTGTTACTACTACTTCTGCTATTCCCAGTGACAATAAACGAAAGTGGGATATAACCTCCAGCAAGGGTTCGACTACGGTTCAGTCCCAGGCACAGCAACGAAAGATCGATGACTACCAGAGTCCTGGTCAGCAATCTTCTAGTAGTCAAGGGCAGGGTGGATATCGAGGAAATCACCCAAAGTGCAATAGATGCAACAGATACTACAGTGGTCAGTGCAACAAGGGTCGTTGTCAGAGGTGTCTCAAGATGGGGCATGAAGCCAAAGATTGTAGAAGCTCACGTCCTACAAACCAGAACCGACAACAGCAGCCACAAGCTCCACAGAATCAACAGCAACAGCAGGGTAACAAGGGATGCTATCAGTGTGGTGCTGAAGGTCACTTCAAGCGACACTGCCCACAGTTGAACCAGAACCAGAACAAGAACCACAACCAAGGAAACGGGAACAATAGTGGAGACAACAACGGGGGTAATAACGACGGCAATGGTGCCAGGGGTCGAGTGTTCGTGATTGGTCAGAATGATGCTAGGAATGACGCCAACGTTGTGATGGTTTCGACATCGTTATTGGTATGGATTGGCTACCTCAACATCGAGCAGAGATTCTTTGCAAAGAAAAGATCGTCCGCATTCCTCGTGCTGGTTAAGAACCTTTGTTAATTCATGGTGACAAGCTCCTGGAGCATCACCCATAGCTCGAGTACCTTATCGCTTAGCTCCAACCGAACTGGAAGAACTGTCCAAGCAATTGCAAGAACTCTTGGAAAAGGGTTTCATTCGTCCTAGCTCTTCGCCCTGGGGAGCTCCAGTATTATCTGTGAAGAAGAAAGACGGTACCTTCCACATGTGCATAGATTACCGCGAACTAAACAAGGTGATCGTAAAGAATCGCTACCCTCTTCCACGCATTGAAGACTTGTTCGACCACCTGCAAGAGTCGAGCTACTATTCAAAGATTGATCTGCGGTCAGGCTACCATCAACTGAGAGTCCGGGACGAGGACGTCTCCAAAACAGCATTCAGAACTCGCTATGGCCACTACGATTTTCTGGTCATGCCATTCGGGTTAACAAACGCGCCTGCGGTCTTCATGGATCTTATGAACAGAGTGTGCAAGCCCTATCTGGATAAGTTTGTTATTGTATTTATCGACGACATTTTGATTTAATCCAAGAGCCAGGAGGAACACGAGCAACATCTTTGGCTTATTTTGGAACTTCTTCGAATGGAGCAACTGTATGCCAAGTTCTCGAAATGCGACTTCTGGCTTCGTGAAGTCCATTTCATAGGCCACGTGGTGAACAAGGATGGGATACACGTTGATCCATCCAAGGTAGACTCGATTAAGAACTGGCCTGCACCCCGTATACCAACATAAATAATCCAATTTTGGGTTTGGCGAGCTACTACAGAAGGTTCATCAAAGACTTCTCAAAGATTGCACAACCCCTCACCTCACTAACTTAGAAAGTCGTTATCTATCGTTGGGGTAATACACAGGAATCAACATTTCAGCACTTGAAGGACAGACTTTGTAGCGCACCTATCCTCTCATTGCCTGAAGGCACAGATGATTTTGTAGTCTACTGCGACGCATCCATTCAGGGTCTTGGATGTGTGTTGATGCAACGGGATAAAGTCAATGCTTATGCTTCGCGCCAACTTAAGATTCACGAACGGAATTACACTACACACGATTTAGAGCTGGGAGCTGTTGTTTTCGCGCTCAAGATATGGAGACATTACCTGTACGGTACCAAGTGCACCATCTACACCGATCACAGGAGTCTCGAGCATATCTTCAAGCAGAAAGAGTTGAACATGCGTCAGCGTCGATGGGTCGAGCTTTTAAACGATTACGAATGTGCTATAAAGTACCATCCGGGCAAAGCCAATGTGGTGGCCGACGCCCTCAGTCGAAAGGATACTACACCTAGGCGTGTACGAGCGTTGCAACTCACTATTCAGTCTAGTCTTCCTTCACAGATACGAGATGCTCAGGTAGAAGCATTGAAACCAGAAAATGTCAGGGCTGAAGCCCTACGCGGTTCAAGGGAACGGTTGGAACGAAAGGCAGACGACGCCTACTATGTAACGGGACGCATCTGGGTCCCACTCTGTGGCAACTTACGTGAGCTTGTAATGGATGAAGCTCATAAGTCTCGTTACTCAGTACATCCTGGTTCGGATAAGATGTACCACGTCTTGAAAACTACATATTGGTGGCCTAGCATGAAAGCTCACATAGCAACTTACGTCAGCAAGTGCTTAACTTGTGCGAGAGTCAAGACTGAATACCAGAAACCATCAGGCCTACTCCAACAACCAGAGATACCACAATGGAAATGGGAGCAAATTTCCATGGATTTTGTTACTGGCCTGCCTAGATCTCAACGTGGGAATGATACTATTTGGGTGATAATGGATCGACTCATAAAGTCCGCACACTTCTTGGCTATCAAGGAAACAGACAAGTTCTCTACTCTAGCAGACGTATATCTCAAGGAAGTTGTCTCGAGGCACAGGGTGCCAACCTCAGATCGTGATGCACGTTTCACTTCAGAACTGTGGCAAGCAATGCACAAATCTTTTGGCTCTCGTTTAGACATGAGCACAACTTATCACCCTCAGACGGATGCGCAGTCTGAGCGCACTATCCAAACTCTAGAAGACATGCTTCGGGCATGTGTAATCGATTTCGGCAACGGCTGGGAAAAACATCTCCCGTTAGTGGAGTTTTCGTATAACAACAGTTACCACACCAGCATTCAAGCCGCTCCATTTGAGGCATTGTACGGGCGTAAATGTCGATCACCTCTTTATTGGGCAGAGGTGGGTGATAGTCAGATCACAGGTCCAGAACTTGTAGTAGATGCAACAGAAAGAATTGCTCAGATACGACAACGCATGGCGGAAGCTCGCGACCGTCAGAAATCCTACGCAAACAAGCACAGGAAACCACTCGAGTTCCAAGTTGGGGATCGAGTGCTACTCAAAGTTTCACCCTGGAAGGGTGTGGTTCGCTTTGGAAAAAGGGGCAAACTCAATCCGCGTTACGTCGGACCATTTGAAATCATTGAGAAAATAGGCAGGGTGGCCTACAAACTAAACCTACCAACAGAACTCAGTGCAGTTCATAACGTCTTTCACGTGTCGAATCTGAAGAAGTGTCTGTCAGATGAGACCCTCATAGTTCCTTTGAAGGAGCTCACTATTGACGATCAGCTGCGATTCGTCGAGGAACCGGTAGAGATCACGGACCGAGATATTAAGGTCCTCAAGCACACCAGAATACCTCTTGTTCAAGTTCGTTGGAACTCTCGTCGTGGCCCAAAGTTTACCTGGGAACGAGAAGATCAAATGAAACTCAAGTATCCCCAGTTGTTCGGAAACAGTGCAACCACTACTGAGACTGAAGCTACAGCAGAATTTTGGGACAAAATTCCAAACCGACGGGGGGATGATGTGACACCCCAGGAAAACTAGTAAACTACACAACACAACTAGCTTCCTCAGTAACCACGTGCTAAATTTCGGGACGAAATTTCTTTCAAGTTGGGGATAATGTGACAACCCGAGTTTTCAAGGTCTCTATTTGACTTAACCTTGTACTTATTTGCGAAGTATGTTTTATGTATTGAGGTGCAGTATAAGCATGTATGTTAATGATATGTTTTGAATTAAAAATTGTATATGTTAATGATATGTTTTGAATTAAAAATTGTATTGTGTAACAAAACAACAAACATGGACCCCTAGCTGAAAACAACCTCCCACTCGAAATCACCCCTACCCGAAAACCCACCCCCCTACGAAATCACCTCTCGGAGAAAACACAAAGTGTTTTCATCAAGAGAGGGCCGGCGAAAACTCCACATGGGCTTTGGCCCAGTATCGATCGGGCAGAGGATTGTTTTTAACGTGTGCACGAAATCAATATCTGACAGAAAACCCTAATCGCTTCTCCTCATCTCTCTCTTCAATTTCCATCTTCAACAACAAGAAAACCTGCAACACAAGACCATCGGCCGTACTTTTTGACTCCGATCGACCACCGGCGTATGTTCACTACGCTTATCCAGTAACCACGTTCCACTCCACTCCATCGTCGGCAGCCCGCGACACTCCGACTCGAAACTCCGCTTCGGTCTCTCAGTTAACGCTCCGTTACGATCTTCAACTCAGGTTAGAAAGTTTGTATTTCTGAATATATGATATACGTGAAAAACTGTGATCTTTAAATGAGCTTGCTTTAAACGATTTCTGTGATAATTATGTGAAACTGTTAGAGGGATTGGTACTTACTCCTTGAGTTTGTTTGCTGGGTTGAAGATGAGAATGATTATGCGAATGCTTTGATTGAATATATCTCGGTTATCAACTGTTTGTGTTTATTTGATTTTTGTGTTGGTTGAACGCTTTGATGTAGAGAATGATTATTAATAGCGAATGATCTCTGATAAGTTGTTAAAAACAATAGATGATAATGATTTGAATATGTGAATCTATATTAGATCTGAAACTGGATGAAATAAAATGGACGTTGAAGATGTCGGAGTAATCATGTTTTGAATGTTAGTTATAAAACAGTGATGTCAAGGGATTTTGTTGAGAAAAAAAATGATATATGATCACTGTTGTTTGAAATCTTTAATCCATGCTTTCATGGTGTGTACAATCTTACATGAAAAAGGTATAACTGATTGGTGTATGCCTTTATATTTCAGAGATAATGGGTGTCACGTGATGATTGGAAAATTGTGTGATTTAAATATTTTTGTCTATTTCCTGCTGATTTGGAAGGGTGAAAAGGATATGTGTTTTTGTCCAACACCGACCACATCGTACACCTCATTTAATGAACCGGCCCCACTACTTTTCTTTTATTTTTTTAGCATGAATCGCACAACTGGGCATTGATCGCACAAGCCATTTTGTTGTGCTGCACAACTTGGGCCAGAGTGTTAGTCATGCACTGTTTGATTGTAATTCAAATCATAAAAACATTCGCACATCTATTATATCATATCCTTCACCGTATATAAGTCACACAATTATTAATGATCGTAGTCACACACTGATTGGTCATAAACTACTTACTGGTTGTACACTACGGTGAAATACGTGATTACTTGCTACGTGTATGAAATGCTTGTTTCATGTGAATTGCTTGCATACGGTCCTAACAAGTGGTAACCGTTATAGGACGCGGTGACAAAGTTTAGGATAAACATTATTATCTACCGAGCAATCTAAGGTGAGTTCACACTCTTACCAAGGCATGGGATTCCCCGGTGGGTTGGGAATGGGATTGAATGATTACTTGTACTTACATCACTACTAGACTACTTATCACGGTCCTCGGATTGGGAAGGATGCCTGTGCCATAATCTACGTAAAGCCTACGTACTGTCCTCGGTTTGGGAAGGACACTAGTGTTAAAACCTACGTAAATCCTACGTACCATTGTCCTCGGATGGGGAACGACACCAGCGCTAAACCTACGTACTCGTTACGTACTGTCCTCGGTTGGGAAGGGCACTTACGTAAAACCTACGTAAACTTATACTTACTACTGTCCTCGGTTGGGAAGGGCACTTACGTAAAACCTACGTAAACTTATACTTACTACTGTCCTCGGTTGGGAAGGGCACTTACATAAAACCTACGTAAACTTATACTTACTACTATCCTCGGATTGGGAAGGATACTTATGGATACAACTAGTCTAGTAACTTACAGTATGGGAAGCCCCCACTAATTGAACTTACAACATGGGAAGCCCCCACTAGATGAACATACAAACGGCCTAGTAATACACATCATGGTTATAAACGAACTTACGATTTATTAAACGAACTTATTACTGAACAACCAACTGTGAACTCGCTCAACTTTGTTGTTGACTCTCTGTTACATGCCTTGCAGGTCGTTAGGTATCTATGGAGCTTGCATGGGAGTGGAGAGGAGTCGTTGTGGGACATGGACAGCTGTGTGCCATGCTAAACATTTGGGTTTACATATTTATGCTTCCGCTAATCACTTAACTACGTTTTGGTTTGAAACACCTTTCATATTGTGTGGTTGAAATTTACTCATTACTTGTTATGTTCAATATGATTGGTGGCTTGATCCTGGTCAGTCACGCCTCCAAGCGGTGATACTCCGCGTGTGGATTTTGAGGGTGTGACAAGTTCACTCGGTCTGTCCATCCGTTTGGGGATAGAATGCCGTGCTAAGATTCAAGTGAGAACCCATAGCGGATTGAAAGGTTTGCCAAAGACGTGAAGTAAAACGACCATCATGGTCCGAGATTATGTCAAGAGGTATGCCATGACGGCATATAATCTCATCAGTATAGATTCGAGCAAGTTTCTCCACTTTATAATCTTCACAAATGGGAAGAAAGTGGGTTGATTTGGTCAAACGATCAATTATCACCCAGATACTATCGTGACCAGAAGATGTTCGAGGTAGCTTGGTAATAAAGTCCATAGCGATGCTATCCCATTTCCAAACTAGGATTTCGGGTTGTTCCAAGAGTCCTGAAGGACGTTGGTGTTCAGCCTTAACCTTCATACAAGTAAGGCATTTAGAAACATATACAACAATGTCCTTCTTCATACCAGGCCACCAATAAGTCATACGCAAATCCTGGTACATCTGATCAGCACCCGGATGAATAGAGTAGCGGGACTTGTGAGCCTCATTCATAATGAGCTCACGGAGATTATCGCGATCCGGCACCCAGATGCGGTTGAGGTAGTATTGGAGCCCATTAGGTTTAGTTTCAAGCTGTTCAATCTTAGCGCCTTGGATTTCCACTTCTAGACTTCCTTCATTTGCTGACGAATACTGAGCGTCATGAATACACGCATGGAGGTCATTAGAGATACGAATAGCATTCACATGAGTTTTACGACTAAGAGCATTAACCACTACATTCGCCTTGCTAGGATGATAGCGAATTTCGCAGTCGTAGTCATTAAGCAATTCCACCCAACGACTCTGTCGCATGTTCACTTCCTTTTGGTCAAAGATATGCTAAAGGCTCCTATGGTCAGTGAAAACCACACACTTAGTACCACACAGGTAGTGTCGCCATATCTTTAACGCAAACACCACTGCACCAAGCTCCAGATCATGAGTAGTATAGTTTTCCTCATGTACCTTGAGTTGACGAGAGGCATAAGCAATAACCTTGTCCCGCTGCATGAGCACACAGCCCAAACCACGGTTCGAGGCATCATAATATACCACGAAATCATCATTGCCATCGGGGAGAGTTAGAACAGGAGCATTACATAGAAGTGACTTAAGAGTCTGAAAAGATTCCTCTTGCTCGGGACCCCAAGCAAAAGGTCTCTCCTTCTGAGTCAATGAAGTGAGGGGAACAACGATTTTAGAGAAGTCCGAGATGAATTGGCGGTAATAACCCGCCAATCCTAGAAAAGAACGAATCTCAGATGCAGATTTAGGCGTACTCCAGTTCTTCACAGCTTCGATTTTAGACGGGTCAACATGAATACCTTGCTTACTAACGACGTGACCAAGAAATTGTACTTCACTAATCTAAAACTCACATGATGTGTGCTAAACAAACTATAAAAATTAACTAAATTAGACTCTCTAAATTAGACACTAAAAAGCTTTAATTCTAGACTCGACCTAAAACCACACAGTCGGCAAGTGTACTGATCAATGTAGTATAACCCAGGAAGTCCGGATATCGAACCACGAGACTCTATGAACCACGTAAACTAGACTCTGACAGACGCTGATAGACACAACTAAAACTTGTTTATTTGTTTGGGGGGGGGGGGTTACGAAAACTAAGGAAATCTATATTAAACTACTAAGTAGACTAAAGCTAGACTAAAAACGAATAAAGACTGAGGACTTTTCTTATATAAGAACACGACCACCTAGACAAGAATCCTGGATTGTTTTTAAGAGATTACCGATTAAGTTAAGCGCATGAGTTATGGAACCGGGATCTTAAAATACTAAACCTATTAAGAACCAACGAGGCCCCTCGACCCTTCTCAAGGAGAAACCTGTGGAGCTACCTAGGCCGTTAATCCTACCGGTTATTAGACGCCTTTCCAGTTGTCTAATTATTGTGCAAGTACCCTAATATTGACCTATTCTTTTCCAATCCTAGATCTAGGGTAGTTTGAAGTAATTAATTTGACTTGATAGACTAATAAAACCGATAGGTAAACCAAGACATGACCTTTTCCAAGGACTATCTAAAGCAATTCGCCGGGTAAGACCTACCAATAGCCCCTCACTTTCCAGGTATTAGGACTAGTAGAACACTAAGACTTAGCAAATTATTACCACTTACTTCTAGGGGTTATTGCGCAATTCTCCCTAAAGAGTGAAGGTTTTCTAAAGTGATATAGACACTCACCGAAACCCTAAACCCAAATATGACTCTACGTTGTGATATAGACCGTCACTAAGAATCATATGAAGCAAATAATAACAATAAACCAAATCAAAGTACGCATACACATCAAATCATTAAATCAAACCGCTTACTAAACACAATCACCCATAACAATCATGCAAATAACGAAAACGGTAAAAACTTTATATTAATCCATTCATCAAGTCTAGGCGGTTTATGAAATTAGCCAAGCATACTAAAACGTATCATCAATCCAAAGAAATCTAGAACAGAATTCATTGTAACAAAGTTTCAAGACAAATAACCGACAAAACAAGGGATTAGAAAACCAGATATAATCTTCGATTCTTCGCCCTTGACTCGTACCAATGATTCCTACGCCTTCAAATCTCTGATTGCTTGCCAAGAATGCTCCAAGAACGCCCGAAAGAAGTCTGAATTCGTAATTAGGGTTTCTCTAAGTTTCTTGGGAATTAATTAATCAAAACCCTAGCAGCAACATGTTTTTTTCTCGAAATTAGACCCTAGGCGTGACGCGAAGGGGGGCTCGCGTCACGCGGCGCCTCCTTGTTCTGATTTTCTTATTTTTTTTATTTAATTTCGATTTCCAACTTCTCCGACGCGCGTACGAATCCTGATTTTCTTCTAAACTGCTCGTTTCTACTCGTTTTTCATCACTTTAAGCTACGGGACCTGAAATCAAAGCTTAATGTCAGCAGTATCGAAATTCTAACCTAAAACAGACTCAAAACGACTGAAAACTGACCAAAATATACACTATTAACATATGTACTTTGCAGTACATCAAACAACCCCACACTTACTCTTTTTTCGTCCTCGAAAAAGAATTATGCAACGGAATCAGAGACGAATAATCACTCGGGTCAAAAGCATAGGTATATTTAATTAAAACCAAGACTTAGGTTAGCCGCGATTGCGAATATACTTGTCCACTTTAAACCCAAATCCAATCCTAAGCCCTTATCATGTGATTTTAATTTAAGTGAGGTCCATCCACCTAGGGTCTCACACCAGAATTTACGGTCCACCTACTCCCACCTCAAGCTTATAGGACTAAAGGAATGATCATTCGACCAATTCCCAACCGTCTTTTATCAAAACCAAAAGAGTTTACAATCAAAATTTTTTTTTCATTTTTTTTTCTATTTTTTTGCTTTGCTTCTTTTTTTTTCTCTCGTGAGTCTAGACGATGCTTTCCCTAACCAAGAGGTATTCCGGCTGTAGAGTCGTTATCCCCAACCACAGATTACTTAGGTTTCGGTACTTTTAATTGGCAATTCGATTTCACACATCCCAGAGGCATTCCGGCTGTAGAGTCGCTATCCCCAACTCGGATTACATAGACCTGTGTTACTTTCATTTAGTTTCTAGCTCACTTTTTATTCTTTTCTTTTTTTTTCGCAAGATCACAAACTCTAACGGTTTTAACTTATAACGGTGCCCCTTATACTATTATTGGCAGTTTTAGTTTCCCATATCTCCCAGGCGAGAACCCACTAGGAGACCGACAATTAAGGTATATTAACTCAAAGGGACTTAAAACCAAACTCGGGCCTATCCACATATCCCTAACTAGACGCAAGCTCGATTTATTATAATCTCATATTATTATTATTCGACCCCGAGCAAAAATTCATCTTTTCTATCACTTTCCGCTTTAATTGCAAACTTCTTTTTTATTCGAAAGACATTTTTCTGATTTTTTTCAATTTTTTTGGATTTTTCAATGTTTTAATTTTTTTGTGTTTTTTTTTCATATTTATGACTCAAATATTTACAAGTATCCCATCCCCACACTTAGAGATTGCATTGTCCCTAATGCAAGAACGAAAATACGACTCAACAACTACCTAAAAATAAAAACTGCAAACGAAATAAATAAAAAAAATACAACAACAACAAAAAGGAAAACGACTTAGCTGAGTATGTGAGAATGTCAAAGTGCCAGTCGTTTCCACATAAGCCCTCGAATACCGAACGTGCTCAGAAAACAATACCAAACTCTCTCTCACACGAACGGAAAGCGGCTCCAAATCATCAACCTAAAACATAAATACCATACCAAACACACGACTACCACATGTTAAACATACCATCATCCGGAGTTCAAATGAAAAATAAGAATATATGTCCTACGGATACAACCAAATCGAACTACTGAAACAGCATAAATAAAATAAAACATGAAAGGGTTTATATGCTGCTTCAGTCTGCCTGCCTCACTCGTCCTCTGAATCTTCCTCCATCTGCTGGGTCCCCGAACCGCCAGCCTGCTGCCACCCGAACTGACCACTATAAGCATAACCACTTTGCCCCCCCCCACTGATCATACCCCGGGTACTGACCATAGACATATGGGGTCTACTGCTCGCCTCCATAAACTGGTGGAGGTAATAATCCGGCAAAGGGTGGAGGAACCTGAGCATCTAGTGACATACCCGACATCATATACCTGAGCATGTCGTCCTGTCGGTGGTGGCTCTGCATCGTCCACTGGTGGTCGATCCTCATCCTATTTTCAAGTTGATCAATCCTCTGCTGGGTATAGTCAAAAGCAGCCTCAGGAGTGAACGGGTCAGGTCTCTGCTGCCTAACTGGCTACTGTGGAGGAGGAGATTCACGCCTCTGTCGAGGCATGGGCTGTCGCTGCGGAGGAGCACCATCTGCATAATTCCACTCTGGCGGGTTCGTATTTGTCAGAATACCCGCCAACTGTAAGTCCGCAACATTCCAATAAACCGTCAGAAAACTCTCATGCATCTGTCCCTCCTTATATTTTGTGAAAGCACGTACATTCCTTGCCAACCTAGTTATGTACGGCCCAAGATCCATGGCAGCCCGTTTTCCTCCCCTACAAGGCCGATTGCACGACCATGAAAAGAAGCTTGCCAAGTTCCAGTTTCTCTTCTCCACCATGCACATTAGAGCAAAGATTTCCAACATATTTGCTTTATTTTCACCCGACTTCCTCGCCACCACCGTAGTCGCCAACATTTTCAAAATATATCTATATATAGGGTCACGAACCGATGTGATAAGGTTCGTGTTGGCGAACGGTTGAGTAGCGATCTCCTCCCAAAATCTCTTCAACTCCGTCGAATCTAAACACTTTGGCCGAGGATGAGTGTACACACCCCTCAAACCATTAACAAACTCCTCTGTTTTCACCTCCTCTTCCGTGTAAAAACCCAAGGCCACCCCAAATTGAGCAATACTCATCTCGTATAAATTTCGGCCAAATGAAAACGAGACCGCGTCCTTTTCAGCAAAAGTACCCTCTTTATGATGGAAGGTACAATGGAACTCAAGCGTCAATTCCGGGTATTGCGGCCAATCACAATCCATCGCCGCTCTCAATCTCGGGCCCAACAATTCTGCTACCCGTTCACTCGCTCCCATGCTTGCTAACCATTCCCAATTAATTATACGATGCTCCAACATTTGAGTTGTTATATATTTCTTTAGCTTTACCCTCTCATCACTGTCTTCTTCAAAGTCTAAGACTGGGTGATCAACTATCCTCTCGAGTCGGGACCACACTCTCCTATCGGTCCCACGATACTTGATCTTCCTTTTTCTCGGGTTGGGCGATGATCCTTCACCTGACATGTTTCTGCAAAACAAGAAAGATTTGACAAGAAAAACAATGCAGAATGTTAGTACTCACAAACTATTTTTGGTGTTTTTAAAATTTTTAATTTTTTTTAACGAAAACGTAGAATAGCCGTATAGCATTTCATTCGCGGCTAATTCTGAAAATAAAGTTGAAGAAAAACATGGGTTACCGTTTACAAAAGCGTAAGTTACACATCATCCTACCCGAATGGAGATTGAGTACGGGCAAAATGTTGTGAACTTGTACATGCATATAAGTAAACCCGACACTAGACTCTAAATACTACTTCTAAAACGACTACTAGACTCAATAACTCGAACGACCTAAGACTCAGAGTACACTATCTCCTCCAGGCACTTTAATTGTCCTCAATTAAGCATAAGTGCCAAAATATCCCCACACTTGAGACGAAACACGTGAGAGTTTGAACTTTTAAACCTTAACGCAATGTTTGTAGCAACAAAATTCGTTTAGAAAACTAATCACATTTGCAAAAATCAGTTCAAAAACCTATTTTTTTAGCAAAAATTCTTTAGTTATAGCCAAACAAACCCGTAAAGCTCAAACATGTTGTCTAGATGTCCAAACATAACCCACAAGTCTCAAACAACCCCAAGCAAACCAACCCGAACCATCCACAAACCCCATTGTGTGTAAACATCCCAAACAAAACCACCCGCATACCACTAGCATGACTAAAGACTCAAAAATCCTAACTTTAGCAACCTACACAAACCCTAGATCTAAAACATGACTGACCCGACACTACAACTAAGCAATAAAGTTACCTACAAGCGAGAAATCACAGAAATCATACATTGGATTCAGATTTAGCAAGAAAAGTGAAGCCTTGAACTTGTGTTGCACGAAATCATTGAAAAACGCGAAGATTTATCACGATTTCGGGTGAAATTGATGGATGGTATTGTAGGAAAAGTGATTGTGGTGATTTAGGAAGAAGAATGGAGTGATTTGGTGGAGAAATGAGTGAGATATGGCGATTTAGGTGTTCTTGGCGAC
>JARYGA010049207.1:0-104972 GCA_030545235.1 Helianthus tuberosus | reverse complement strand
AACCTCAGGGGGTAAAATTGCAGTTTACTCTAATAACAATAAAATTGTAATAAATAAAGTATAGCAGTCCTGAGCAACATATTTTTCAAGAAGATCTCTGGTCACCGTTTAACAAATAGAAGATATTTGGGTGTGATGACAAAAATGGTTTGTATGTTTGTTTTAATCTCTGGTCACCGTTTAACAAATAGAAGATATTTGGGTGTGATGACAAAAATGGTTTGTATGTTTGTTTTAATCAGATCTGAGCAACATATTTTTCAAGAAAATCTCTGGTCACCGTTTAACTTTACCAGCTTATTTACATGTCTGAACTTGACCTCCAGATTCCTTCTGCTTATGGTAAGCACCTTATGCTGTGACTGCTATACTTTATTTATTACAATTTTATTGTTATTATTAGTTGTATTCTGTTTTTGTTTTTGTAGTCCCGTTTGCTGAAAGTAACGCTGAGGATTCTGGTGCCGGATCAAAAGACTACGTTCATATTCGCATTCAGCAACGAAATATAGGAAAAGCTTGATAGCTGTGCAGGGTTTATAGAAAGAATTTAGTTACAATAAGATTTTGAAGGACCTCAAGAAGGAGTTCTGCTGCAATGGCACTGTTGTTCAGGACACTGAACTAGGCCAGGTTTTTATCGTGAATCTTACATGAATTGCGTGATGGTTACTTCTGATACGTAAGTGACACATTTATAATGTTGTTTTAAAGGTCATCCAGCTTCAAGGTGATCAGAGAAAGAACGTCTCTACCTTTCTTACCCAGGTTACCTTTTTAATCCTTTGTTTTAGCATATTTGAATTCGGTCCACATACACAAATTAATTGTCTAGTTTTTAAATAATGCCATGATTAGAGGTTTCAAAATGGCACCTTGGGTAACTGGTCGTAACGGATTTGGGTCAAAACTTAGTCCTTTTGTTTACTTGTCGAAATGGATGGCATTCGGTAGACCCGAAACATCTTTTCTCAAGATCAATTTCCAATTGTAATTGAATCTTTGATTGCTTTTGTGCAGGCTGGCATAGTGAAGAAGGATCATATCAAGATTCATGGTTTCTAAGCACACAATGTATGCAAGTTTAGTGGTTATATGTTTGTGAGTGATAACTTCTGTTTGATACCTTTATTAGTTCTAGTACCAATGGCAGGATTACGAAAATGTGTTTTCTTATCGGTAAAAAAATATCTTTATGTGTAACTTTTTATGATTGTTTTCACACAATTATGTATTTCTATATCGCAAAATCGATAGAACATATGTTTATATTTGATTTGTTTAAAATGATAATGATATGTAATCGGGTTCACTGGCTCGTCAATTTATCATCTCTCATTACTGTTTTACAATTACAATATTTGAAGACATGATCTGGATTTGAAATCTCATTAAAGTAAACTCATGATTTTGTTTCTGGACTAAGTTGTGGTTCTATGAACTTCTTCGAGTAAGTAAAAACTGATCAGCTATAAACAAGAATCCATGTGAAGCTGTCAACAGTGGTTTTATTCTTTACGATGATTAGAGATGTAAGAGAGTTGAATTGGGTCGAGTCCAACTGTCCAAGTTCGTTTAACTTATGAGCTCAGGCTCGATTCGTTTTGAGCTCTATTTCTAAGCTACAATTTGGCTTGTGATTAGTTTTTTTCAAGTTCAAACTCGGCTTGGGCTCAGCTCAGCTATTATTTAATTAATTTATAATTTATTTTTCATATATAAGTTATGCGGCGAACAAGATGAGGACGCGGACCATCTTTTTGCTGCATGTTATGTAGCATCGATACTCTGGCAGAAAATGAGCTCGTGATGCAAAATTCAGCAAGTTTTTGCTTTCACCATGAAAGGCTTGCTGGAGTTTCATAAGAGCTCGGCGATCGAAGTGCAGAAAAAAGATTATGTTCAAACTATTATTCTTGTAACGTGTTGGGGAATATGGAAAGCAAGAAATGAAAACATTTTCAGGGGTAAACGTGTCAACATCGATGCAATTTTCGGGGATATGCAAGCGAATTGTTTCTCATGGATTAAATGCAGGGCGAAAAAATGGTTACTGGAATGGAGCAAGTGGGTGCGGTTCGAGGTATAGAATAAGGTGCTGCAGTTTTGTTTTTTTAAGTTTGGTCATTCTGTATTTGTTTATGTGGTGATCATATTTGGAGTTTGGTCTAGTAACCCACTAGCCTGATGTGATGTACTGTACTGTAAACTTTGAAAATCCATGGTGATCGAAGAAGGGAGACCAATGGTAGAAGCAAGAAGACCGATCAAGGGTGTATTTGAAAAGGTGTTGGAAACGTCTTAGGGTTTCATACCTTAGGCCAAGAAGACAAAGGGTAGCTAAAGATTTATGTTTAGTTGTTACAAGTGTAGCTGAGATCGAGACTAAACAGGGCTACTTTGCGGAAGCCTTGTTTATGCAGGGAGGAAGAACTCAGGACCCTTACCATGACTGTCGAGATCCAAGTCGATAACCTTGGTGAGTGGATTGTCGTCTTTTGATTGTTCTAATCACTTAACCGGTGATAAAAACAAGATGTCAAACCCAAAGAAGTATGAAGACAACCAAGTAGTGGTTACTTTCGATAACTCGAGGCACACAATCTGGAGTATCAAGAATGTGGAGTTTCCAAACATAAAAGGCACTAGCGGTCTTACCCTTGATAATGCTTACCATGTTCCTAGGATAAAGAAGAACCTTATCTTGGTTCCTCAAATAACTGAGACAGGGAAGTATGTTCTATTCGGACCACATGGGTTTAAGGTGTTCGAGGAATTTGAGACCAAGTAGGTATCAATACTCAAGGGGAAGAAGAAGGAGACGTCATATGTCTCATTGGCTGAGTCTACATACTAGAGAAGACACGTCATCACAACAACACTGATGTGTGGCATGCAAGGATTTGTCATGTTGCTTACGAGAAGCTAAACCTAATATCCAAGAATGAAATTGTAACTATATACCTGTGATTGAAGTTACTAATGAATAGTTGTGTGTAGGAAGTCAATTTGGAAAGGCACACCAATTGCCTATGAAGAATTCCAAACAAAAACGAGTCAACCACTTGAGATCACTCACACTGACCTGCTTGGCCCGATGCAACATAAGTCGATGAGTGGCATACAGTACATGATAATATTCGTATATAACTATTTACGCTACCGACCTGAAGATAAAATTTAAGAATTTTATACAAGAAGCTTAACCAGTCACATACCTAAACAATCTGACAACGGTGGGGAGTATACCTCATAACAGTTTAATAAATTCTTAAAGTCATGCAATATTGGGAGACAACTGACGTGTGTCCGACACACCACAACAAAGCGGTGTGCTGGAACGTAAAAACTGACTCCTAGCTGAAAAATTGGGAAGTATGACCCATGACAAGAATGTACCGGGGATATTTTGGCCTGAATTGACGAAGAGCGCTGCTTCTTTTATCAATAACTTAATTTCAACAGGGACTTGACCTGGTTACACCTTACGAGCTCTTGTCGAAGGTGAAACCAAACGTAAGCTACTTTAGAGTTTTTGGTGCATGTACTATGTGTTTGTGCCAAGTCACCTAAGGCACAAAATCGAGAAGAAAAGGGTCTGGTATATTTTCGACGGTTACTATCAAGAATAAAAGGATGGAAGTGATGTAATCCGAACATTGGACATTGCTATGTGTCTCGACATGTAGTATTAGATGAATAATCATCATGGTGGTTTGTAAAAGAAGAATCACTACTAGATTATGAACGTTTGAAAGACGAGGCGGAAACTTGGAGGGTTAAGCTGAACATGTTTGAAGACGATGAACAGGTACCAAACGAGCATCAGGAAACCCAAACTCCATTCGAATCATAGTACACTGAAGCCTTGGTCAACATTCAAACGAGGATAGAATCCCAAATATGCTTATGTTATTTCGACTAAAGAGCTAAGTACCGAACCAAAGACCTATGCCGAAGTTAGTGAGAATCCAGAATGGGTTAATGCAGTGAACTAGGAAATAAAGGAACTAAAGATAATGAAACATGGGAATTGGTTTCTAAACCAGAAGGTGTAAAACTGGTTTTATTCAAGTAGGTGTACAAGCTCAATAAGAAGACAGACAAGTTGAATGATCGCTACAAGGATCGACTAGTTGCACATGGTTCTTCTTAGGAATATAGTCTCGATTATGATGAGACGTTTAGTCTCTTTGCTAAACTAATGACACTTCAAGTGATATTATCCCTAGCAACGAGCTTTGGTTGGAGTCTTGAACAAATAGATGTGAACAGTGTGTCTTTGTATGGTGATCTTAACCATACAGTTTACACGGAACATCCGACTACTTATGAAGTAAGTTCTCGGCTAGGTTATGATTGTAAATTGAAGAAAGTGTTGTACTGGCTCAAGCAACAACAAAAAGCATGGTACGAAAAGATCGGAGAATTTCTCGAGCATTGTAGTTACTTCAGTACAACCGCTAATGCAAGCTTGTTCATCAAACGAGCCTGGAACAAAGTGATAGTAGTCCTAATTTATGTGGGCGATTTGATAGTTAGCGGTGATTAGAAATATGAAATAGACTAGCTGCGTTTGAATCTTAGCACACGGTTCAAAATAAAGGACTAGGGTCGATTGGTCGTTTCCATTGGGCTTAAAGTTGAAATGAAATCAAGGGGTTGATCTTGCATCAAAGGAAGTACATGATCGATATCTTATATAGATTTGGGCTTTTGGATTCGGCGGTAACACCAACTTATTGAAACACTCAGTTATACTAAGATGAAGGTGCAAGGCTCGAAAATCCAATAGAGTACAGGCTGATAGTTGATAGTCGTAATTACCTAATATTAGCGAGACCCAACATTGCTTTTTCGGTCGGGGCCTTGAGTCGTTTTTTGAGGAACCATGGAGTCCACATATGTTTATAGCAAGATGGGTCTAACACTACATAAACACACACAATTGGCCTATGAGTTGAGTTCAAAGGGGAGTCGAAAATTGAACTCGAAGGATTCTATGATGCAGATAATGAAGGGTTCTTGTTAGACTAAGTTATTTAAATTAGACAAGTTTATTATTATTAAGGGTACCAAGTTGTAATTAGTTTATCTATATATAGGGCCTTGTATTCATCATTATTGATCAATCAAAACCTAATTACAATTACATGTTTCAATTAGGTATCAGAGCTTATACGCTCTGGGATTCCCTAAACCCTAAAAGTTGCCGCCATCTTCTTTTTTTTTCTTTTCTCTACTGCAACTATCAACCCTAACCAACCTAACAGTCGATCAACAATCCTCTGGCTGCTATTTTAACAGCCGATCACCAAACCTTCTGCCAACTTCCTGCATCGATTAACAAACCTAAGCCGATTATTATGGCTGTCATAACAACCTTTACAAATCAGGAAAAAGCTATCCATAACTCTCACAAGTTTGCTTTCACCCTAAAACCTACAAACTATGGCTACTGGAAACAAATAGTCGAACCCTTCCTTGCCTCTCATAACCTACTCGGTTATGTGGATATACCATCCCTTGCACACCACAGAATGTTACAACTGGAACAACCACCACTGTTAACCCAAGTTATGCTCCATGGATTGCCAATGATGCTTATGTCCGTATGCTTATTGTCAACACAGTTTCTGAAGAATCTTTTCAGCAAGTTCAGGGACACACTTCTCGTGAGGTATGGTTATCACTTGAACGCGCTTATGCACCCGTTTCCTCCTCTCATGAATTTACTCTCAAAAGCCAACTGCTGCGAATCACCATGAAGGGTGATGAAAAACCGGCTAACTATTTGGCCCATGCTCAAGAGTATGCTACTGCCCTTGCCAACATAGGAGAACCGATGAAGGAAAAAGATCTGGTCATGTTAACTGTTACCGGCCTTCGTGAAGAATATAATGGCCTTAAGGCCAACTTATTGGCTCGTTCCCCTCCTGTTACCTTTACCGAACTACACGGGTTACTGAGTGACTGATGTGCACAAAATGCAACATATAAATTACATCAATCGTGGCATAAAACTAACCATTTTTTTAGTACTAATGTTGGAAAAAGTGTGTTTTTGTCTTCCTTTTGTATTTTCAGGATTAAATGAGCTCAAATGAACAAAAGAAGCAAAAAGGCAGCTAAATCTAACATAAATACAAGAAAAGAAACAATCTGGGGAAATCTTGATAGTACAGATACGCTTCTGCACACGGGTTCGTGCCCAGCGGACACGGGGGCGTGGTCAACTAATGCAGACAAACTGCAATTAATGAAGAAAGAGAAGGAGGATGGACACGGGGCCGTGCCCAATGGACACGGGGCCGTGCCCGAGCTGTTGTTCAGGCTATAAATAGGGGTGCTTGGCTCATTTGCAAACCATCCCTTGGCATACCACCTCTCTCACACTTCACCCACCCACCACCACCATCACAACACCATCATCCACCACCATCATCCATCGTCCATCATAGAGTGTGTAAGTCGTCTCGGGATCCAAGATTGATCGTAAGAGTTCTTGACAATCAAAGGCCATGTTTGCCTAAGTCTCTTACATCACTTGGTGAAGACAAGTGTTTAGTGTAATACTTTTTATTTTTAATCTTTTCGCACTTTTTATTTGGTTATGTATTAATGACTTTAATAACTAGTTTCTTATGTTGAAGGTGATTCTTCCTTATCGTTTGTCTGTGGTGTCTTGCCATTATTTTACTGTCTATATAAAATAAAAGATTTTCACCATTCATATCTCCACGGTCTATATGGAGATATGTTGGCTACCTGGTCGGGGGTTAAGGGAACGGTTTGGTAAGAATCTTGCCTTGTTCAGTGTATAGATCCTGCAAGGACCTGGATCAAATTTAGTAGGACCTCCTTCAATACCCACCGGTATTGGATGGCGGGGGTCCAAACTCTTTGATCCCCTCATATGTAAGCTACTATTAAAACTTTAACCCGGCTACTTAGGACTGTATCCCTGCTGACTCAGACTACTTAGCCGAGGGTAACGTCACCTTCAAAAGAGGGGCCTACCACATTATGCATTAATAACTTAATTAATTATCTTTCAATAATCCGACCCTTTAGGATTGTATCATTGCTGGCTCAAACTACTGGGTTGAGGGTAACGTCACCTTCAAAAGAGGGGCCTACTACAATAACTAAGATAATCTCTTAAAAAGTGCAAAAGTGCGGAAATAATCAAAGGTTACACTACACACGAGTCGGATCCAAGTGATTCATCTTGTCTATCTGTTTTTATTTTATTTTTCAGCATTTTAGTTAGTTTTATTTTTCTAGTTTAAAAACCTTTTTTTCTAACTTTTGATTTGACTAGACGTTGAGGATAAACCGGTACTAAAAGCTCTTGTGTCCTTGGATGACCTCGGTATCTTACCTACACTATACTACGCCCACGATGGGTGCACTTGCCCATATGTGTGTTTAGTGTTAGTAAATATCGTGTTTTATAAATTTAAAACTTTGCTAAAAAGTGTAAAAGGGCTTAAAATATACATTAAAAATATAGCACACTACACGCACATCAGTGACCATGACTACATGATAACAAAGATATTGTCCACCAATCAGCAGGTGCCACATGCCTTGTTTGCGGTTGCCACAACTTCACCGCAGCCCCTTACGGCTATTGTCCCAACTCCACCACAGCCAAATATTGATTCCCTACGGCAACAACTTCATAGTCTTCAACTCATGGCTTCTTAGTTGGGATATCAACTCAATCCTGCATCTTCTTCCCAACCATAAGCTTACTTTGGGTCTCGGTCCTTTAACAACAACAGAGGCAACCGTGGCTCTCGTGGTTCTTCCCGTGGTAACTCTCGTGGTGGCCAAAATAACCGCAATCAGGACAACACTAGCACTCGCCAATTCTCTTGGGCGTCAACACAGAACACTATATATGGCCACTATAATCGTTGTGGCATTGGTCATCTCCCATCTCAATGTCCAAATTAACCGAACCAATCACGTGCAGCACCACAAGCCAACTATGCTGCTCACTCTGATGTTGCCTCCCAATCAGGATTCACTTGGAAGCCCGACAGTGGATACAATGGACATGCCACTCCAGACTTATCTAGCATTGACAACTCGGAGGCCATTTGGTAATGATTCTTTACTTATTGGTGACGGTAACCCACTACCTATTTTTCATATTGGCTCCTCAACTATTTACTCGCCTAACAAAACCTTTAAATTATCTAATATACTTCATGTTCCTGACCTTAAACAAAATCTTTTGTCCGTTCAAAAATTTTGTGTGGATAATGATGGTTTATTTGAATTTCACTCATCTTATTTTGTTGTGAAGGACGAGGTTACACGCACAACCCTCCTAACGGGTCCCAGTGAACAGGATCTGTACTCCATTCGTCTTCCTCAGCTCAAATCTATCCCTAAAGTCGCTTTCACGGCTGTCAAAGATTCTTCTAGCATTTGGCATCAACGCTTAGGACATCCTCATGATCAAGTTTTTCGTTCAATTATCTCTCATTGTTCTTTACCTACTACTGATAAGTTTTCAAATACATTATGTACTCCTTGTCAACTAGGCAAGTCGTCAAAATTATCTTTATCAGACTCATCTTTTCGTAGTAAAAATTTGCTGGATCTTGTTTATTGTGATGTTTGGGGACCGTCGCCCACCTTGTCTGTTGATGGTTGTCGTTTCTTTTTGTTATGTATGGATCACTATTCTAGATACATGTGCTTTTATCCCCTAGCTAAAAAATCAGATGTTTACAATGTGCTAACCAACTTTATTAAACTAGTAGAACGACAATTTAAACCCAAACTTAAATGCATTCAATCTGATTGGAGGGGGGAGAGTTTCATACGCTTACATCTTTTTACACCAGTCATGGTTTCATTCATCGCCGCTCTTGCCCTCACACAAGTGAGCAAAATAGGACGGTCGAGCGTCGTCATCGGCACGTTGTGGAAACCGGACTTACACTTCTTGCACAGTCCAGTCTTCCCCAACGTTTCTGGCAATTTGCCTTTGAGACAGTTGTTTACTTAATCAACCGACTTCCCTCTCGTGTCTCCTCTAACAAATCTCCATATGAACATGTTTTTCAACGAAAACCTGACTGCTCTTTTCTTCGTGTTTTTGGATGCCAATGCTTTCCTTATCTTCGTCCATATAACCATCACAAAATTGAATTTCGATCCACTCCTTGCGTCTTTCATGGCTACAGCCCTGTTCATCATGGCTATCGATGCTTTGACCCATCCACCGAACGAATATATATTGCACGACATGTTCGCTTAAATGAACATGTCTTTCCATATAACAAACTCGTACCTACCCAAACCCCACCACAGCCTTCCCCACCCTACGTCTCAATATTTCCTGACCCACCACCCGGTTTTCCAGCTGCACCCATGTCACGGCCTCCGACCCAGTTGCCTGGTCCGGAAGTGGCGGGACAGAAACCCGTGCTATTGGTGGTTGATTGGGCAACGGAAAATTTAACAGGATCTTTTAAACTGAAAACACCCAATTATTTTATTTCGAGTTTCAGGACAAACCCTGTAATTTACAATAAAGGTATTTCACTGGGAAATCCCCTGATTACAAAAACATGTTTATTTATTTACTGAGCCACTTTATTCAAGCTGGAGTGCTACACGATACTTTTCCTTGTTCACAGTGAATCACCTGAAACATGTTTAAAAATATTTTATCAGCGGGGAAATACTGGCGAGTCATTCAATTTGTTCAAAACGACACATTGTTATAGTTTACAGTATTAAGAGCGATTACAATTGCCCCTATCTTATAATTATCTGGTCCAGTTGTCACTCGACCGGATCTGTGACTGTGGTCATATCACTATTGGGTTCGTTCACCAAAAAGTGACGTGTATCACTATTTAGGTCCGTTCACCTAAAAGTTATAAAACAGCAGTAATGTGCACAATACCCCACTTACTGCCAGTAACTTAAGATAACAAAGACTTAATCCCTGTAAAATATAACTTGGAAAAATAACCTTGAGGTTTCGTAAAATAGTTTGATAAAAAGAGAATGACTCACATTGCAAGTTTAAACTGACAAAGTCTGCCTACTGATTAAGCCTGCTAACCTAGTTAAATAATGCAAACGAAACTAGGTTAGTAACCTAATACAACATTTACGATAATTTCACGAAATCAAAACCCTCACGACGAATGACAAAGTATAGCCCGAATTCAGGCAACACTTAAACATCCATCGGATCGGTTTCAATCGATCGGACATTGTATCGTAGCAGTGATCGACTTATTACCCTGTTATCATAGCAGCGTTTCACTACTTTAACTTGTGATTTCGAGCAAAAAGAAAGCACTTTTTATGAAAATTTTCGAGCACAGAGACTGCCCATGCAACGTCCAATTTATAGCTGAAATCTAGGTCTCTCGCGACCCACGTAAACCTGAAGGGGAGACCTTCGCGGCCCGCAAGGGCCACCCTAGCTACGGCTAGGGCTGCCGTGTCATACCCTAGGATCGCCACGTGTTTAACACGTGGCCCTAAAGGTTATCCGGAGATTTGCTAAGCTGTCGCGCCCCGCGAAGACTTAGACCTAATCTTTCGTGGCCCGCGAGCGAACACTAAAATTTGATTTTCTTGATTTTTCATAAAATTAAGGTTTTAGGGGTTCAGGTTTTCACTTACGCAACGTTTTATGACATTTTGTGCAGGTCCTTACATCCTCCCCACCTTATTTAAAATCTCGTCCTCGAGATTTACTGGAACAAATGAGGATACTTTCGCTTCATTTCTGATTCCAGCTCCCATGTGTACTCAGGTCCTTTTTTCGAATCCCACTTTACTTTGACCAGTACCAATCTCTTGTGTTTAAGGTGTTTGACCTTTCTGTCTTCTATTTGAAGAGGTTTCTCAACAAATTTCCACTTTTCATTTACCTCTATGTCCTGAAGAGGTACTACCAGTGATTCATCAGATAAACACTTTTTAAGATTAGATACATGAAACACATCATGTACCCCGGCTATTTCTTCTGGTAGTTGTAATTTATAAGCAATTGGTCCTATTCGTTGGGTAATTGTGAACGGTCCTATGTACCTTGGACTTATCTTTCCCTTCTTACCGAACCGAACTACCCCTTTCCAAGGAGAAACTTTCAATAGTACCTTGTCCCCAACTTAGAATTCTAACGGTTTACGTCGATTGTCTGCATAACTCTTCTGGCGGTCTTGAGCCATTTTCAGTCTTTTCTTGATTTGAGTTATCTTGTCGGTGGTTTCTTACACAATTTCGGGACCTGATAATTGACTTTCTCCTATTTCTGCCCAGCATACGGGAGTTCGACACTTTCGTCCATACAGTGCTTCGAACGGGGCAACATTTATGCTGGTATGATAACTGTTGTTATAGGAGAATTCTATTAAGGGTAGGTGGTCATCTCAGTTTCCACCGAAATCTATTACGCATGCCCTGAGCATGTCTTCTAGGGTTTGGATCGTCCTTTCACTTTGTCCATCTGTTTGGGGATGGTATGCAGTACTTAAATTTAATCATGTTCCCATTGCCTCTTGGAAACTTGTCCAGAAATGCGAAGTGAAACGACTATCCCTATCTGACACAATGGAGAGTGGAACTCCATGTAGTGACACTACCTCATCTACGTACAACTTAGCCAATCTATCCATGCTAAAGGTTTCCTTCATTGGTAGGAAATGAGCTGATTTGGTTAATCGATCTACAATCACCCAGATTGCATCGTTACCTTTCCTGGTCTTGGGCAACTTAGTAACAAAGTCCATTGTTATCAGTTCCCATTTCCATTCCGGCATTTCTAACTGTTGAAGTAAATCTGAAAGTTTTTGGTGTTCTGCCTTAACTTGCGAACAAGTTAGACACTTAGAAACGTATCTAGCTATGTCCTTTTTCATTCCTATCCACCAAAAGTTATTCCTTAAATCTTGATACATTTTGTTATTACCAGGATGCATCGTATACCTACATTTATGGGCTTCCTTTAATATTTTATCTCGTAAGTTTCCTTGTCTAGGTACCCAAATCCTTTTCTTATGGAATCTCCAAATTCCATCAGTTCCTTGTTCTAATTCCTTTATCCGTCCTTTCATTCCTTCAGCATCATCCTTGATTGTTGTTTCTTGAACACTTTTCAGTTGTTCCATTAAATCTAACTGTAGATTTAATCTAAGAGCACGAACTCGCCTTTTCTTCTCATGATACTTACGACTTAGGGCATCTTCTACTATATTTGCCTTTTCTTCGTGATATAGAATATCACAGTCGTAATCACTTAGAATTTCCATCCATCTTCTTTGCCTCATGTTCAATTCTTTTTGCCCAAATATGTATCTTAAACTCTTATGATCTGTATAGACCGTAAACTTACTTCCGTACAGATAATGTCTCCAAATCTTAAGGGCAAAAATTATTGCTCCTAATTCTAAGTCGTGAGTCGTATAATTCTCCTCGTGCTTTTTCAACTGCCTTGATGCATATGCAATTACCTTTTTGCGTTGCATTAGCACACAACCTAATCCTAGTTTAGAAGCATCACAGTAGACTTCAAAATCTTCTGTTCCTTCTGGTAAGGCAAGAATTGGGGCATTTGTTAATCTTTTCTTTAAAATCATAAAGGCTTCCGCTTGCTTGGTTCCCCATTCAAACTTAACAGTTTTACAGGTTAGCTTAGTTAATGGAATAGCTATCTTAGAAAAGTCTTGGATGAAGCGCCTATAGTAGCCAGCTAATCCTAGAAAACTTCTAACTTCGGCTGCTGATTACGGGATCTTCCAATTTGTGATCGCTTCTATCTTGGAGGGATCCACGTGAATGCCTTCGTGATTCACCAAGTGTCCCAAAAATTGTACCTCTTGTATCCAAAATTAACATTTTGAAAATTTGGCGTACAGTTTCTCCTTTCTTAACAGGGTTAAGAGTGCATGCAGGTGTTCACAATGTTCGTCCTGGCTTTTGGAATAAATAACTATATCGTCGATGAAGACAATTACAAATTTATCCAGATACGGCTTACAGATCCTATTCATCATGTCCATGAATGCTGCAGGAGCATTCGTTAATCCAAAGGGCATGACTGTAAACTCGTAGTGACCATACCTAGTCCTGAAAGCAGTTTTAGGTATGTCTTCTTCCTGCACCTTCAACTGATGATATCCGGAGCGCAAATCTATCTTAGAGAAGTACCTAGCCCCCTGAAGTTGATCGAAAAGATCATCAATCCTAGGTAATGGGTATCGATTCTTAATGGTAACCTTATTCAATTCCCTATAATCGACACACATCCGCATCGAACCATCCTTTTTTTTTCACGAACAACACAGGTGCTCCCCAAGGGGATGAACTGGGTTGTATGAATCCTTTGCTTAACAATTCATCTAACTGCTTTTTCAGTTCTAACATTTATGTGGGTGCTAACCGATAAGGTGCCTTAGCTATTGGTGCAGTTCCAGTAATTAAATGAATTCTAAACTCTACTTCTCTATCGGGTGGTAATCCAGGTAGCTCTTCTGGGAATATATCAGGGTATTCTGATACTACTGGAATTTCCTTATGTTCTTTGCTTTTAGTGTTAATGATTACTGAAATCATATACACTATTCCGTGTTTTCGTTCATAACTAGCAACTTTCATTACTGAAACGAACTTCATTGGTTTACGTGGCTTATCTCCTGTAACCAAAATTATTTCTCCTGCTGGTGTATGAATTTCTATGGAATTTTGATCACAGAGGATTCGAGCACGGTTGGTTACTAACCAATCCATTCGTAACACGACATCAAATCCGGCTAAATTCATAGGTAGCAGGTTTGCAGAAAATTTATGTCCTGAGAGTTCTATTTTTCCTTCTTGGAGAACCTTATCTATATTAACAGAATTTCCTTCTGCCATTTCTACTGTATAAATTTGCCTAAGTTTGGTCAAAGGTAGGTTAAGAGCTTGGCAGAATGAAGTATTTATGAAACTTTAGTTTGCACCAGAGTCAAATAATACTTTTGCGTAAACGTCATGTACAAGAAACGTACCAGCTATCACATCGGGAATGAGATCTGCTTCTTGCATCGTTAGCTGAAAGGCTCTTTCATTCTTCTTATTAGTTCCTTCGGTAGGTTTGGCCTTGTTGTCAGCTGGCTTAACCAATTTTGGGCAATCGAGCTTGAAGTGCCCTGTTTCTCTGCAATTGTAGCAGATCATTGATTTCTTCCTGCATTCCTCTTCTCGGTGCCCCGGGATTTTACAGAAATTACAGTACCCCTTACATTTCCTAAAATTCTTTCTTTTACAATTACTGCAAAATGGAGCGGTGGAGGATTGACCGGTTCACTTTTTCTTGAAGTTACTACTATTATTACTCCCACGAAAACTTTGGGTAATCTTTTGAGCCAATTCCTTTTGCCTGTTTTCTTCTCTTGTGCGCACCAGTCCGTCAGTCAAGGTGTTGGCCAATTCGACCACATCGTCAATCGTTCGGGGTCTCGCAGCTTTGAATATATCACGAATCTCGCTAATTAGTCCCCAAATGTAGCGAGAGATGAGCACCGGTTCTGGCGAAGCCAGAGTTGGTACAATTCTAGCATACTCGAAAAATTTCAAAGTATACCCTCGACAGTCAACGTCCACTATCCGGTGGTTCAGGAACTTATTTGTCAATTGTTCCTTTTCGTAGGAAGGACAAAACTTTCTTTCTACCAATTCCTTAAATTCCTCCCAACTCATGGCATAAGCCACGTCATTTCCCTTAGCTTGCAGCACCGTGTTCCACCATTCTAACGCTTCTTCCTTGAAAAGGTGGGATGCATACATCACCCTGTCTTCCTCTGCGCATTTACTTATTTTGATTACCGCTTCGGTCTTTTCTAACCAACGCAGTGCGGTAGTCGCCCCTTCATTGCCTGCAAATTCGACTGGCTTACAGGCAAGAAATTCTTTGTAAGTGCAACCAGTCGTTGCCACTTTCATTTTCTTAAGTAATGGGGCTTGAACCACATTATTATTATTATTGCCGTCCCCGTTTACACTGTTACTGAAATTTTCGTCGCGGGTGCGTTTGCTATGGTTAGCTTGGGAAGGTTCAACAGGATTCTTAATGTAGGATCGTGTACGGACCCGAAATGAGTCGTTCAGAGGCGTTCTACACAATATGAAAGGCGGAAACATACATATTGTGTGTGATTCAGCAAGATATACACTTTAACTGTCTTTATATTGATTCTGATACAATTACAGATCTGTAGATACTTCGACAGAGCTTCACTGTCGGAAACACTCTTCTTAATTCCGTTTCAAATGAACCGGAAACACTACTATTTATAGACACCTAATTCCGCTTGAACATGACTCAAGCGAAATCACCATTCAAACGAAATTACAATTACAAACGGAATTACTATCTAATTCCGTTAGACATCTAATTCCGCTTGAATATGACTTGTAACCTTTCAAACGGAATTAACATCCTTCAAGCGGAATTAACTTTTGAATTGTTTTCTTGAACTTCGTGCCATGATCACTGCAAGACTCGATACAAGACGAAGTCGACAGACGCATGCACCAACAGACTCCCCCTCGAATGTTGACGAGTCTTAAGTATCGAGTCTTCAACGTCTTCAGTCTTTATCAGTCTGATTACTCTCTTTCTTCATCAGCACCAACACACTCCCCTCGAACAAATAATCTTTCCTCGGATGTTGATCGCAATTTGTCTTTCACAGGATCAGGATCTTGTTCTGGCTCTAAACTCAGACTCAGAATCCAAGCTATCCTGCACATCTCTACCCAAAAATAAATTTTACAAATTTAAAATTTGACAAATTTATATTCTGCTAACCACTTGTAAATATAATTCTCAAAATGATTTAACATTTATAATATCTAATGAACCACTTGTAGGCAAATATTCAAAAAAAAAAAAATCTCATATAAACATAAACTCCCCCTCACGAAATGCTCATCATGTTTAGCACTTGGAATTTTGAAAATCAGTTCTTCAACATCAGTTGTCAAAAATCTTTTTGAAATTTTTGAATAGAATAAGGATGCAGTAAAGAAATATATACAGACAATATTTTTGTGAGTTTGTCTAAGAGGATCATATCAGTTTTTGAGATAAATCACCAACACCGTTAAGCTTTAAACATTTTAAGATCTAAATGATTTACTTAGATTGTCAGTATATTGATCCATTTAAATTTTCACACAAAGTTCAACTGTTTCGAGATATGAGATTAATGTCTTAAGCACTTAAACTTATTCACGTGTCCCATCACTTGAATATACTCCCGTATCCAGATCCCAATATTCAGTCTTACAGGTGAGTATACCTAGATGATATCTGTAAGGGATTAAATTGCAAAGACCGTGAGAGATCAGGTCAGAACTTCCGTTCAGCAGAGAGATGACGGCTTCGACTTTTGGTGTGTCCCCTTTAGAGGATCTTTTCTTCAACAACATGATTAGCATTTTGCAATGTTTCATCATTTTTTATGCTGAGGGAGATGCTATATTACAATCAAGCGATAAAGTATTATACGGGGACTAGGCCATTGCTTCCGCAAAATCATAAGTCCCGGGATAATACCACAGATATCACTGAGTATAAAGACCTAGTATCTCAGAAAGAGGGATCCTTCAAATGAAATTTCAGGGGTTACCTATATATCTAAGTAATGTTCCCCGCGAAATAAGCAAGTTTGAATTTAAGTTTATATCCCGAAAAAGCTTACTAAATGTGTAAAAACCTATCGGCATATCATCAGTGAGACCGTTTAACGCTATTTAAACATTACATTTCTTTAGCATACTATAACTGTCTACTGAATTATTATCATTTCCTCCTTTTCACAAAAAAACTCATTTTGTATTTTATCATGTTTTTGACTTTTTCAAATTTTCTAATGTTTTTGGATTTTCTAAAAAATGCTTACTCCCCCTAAAATTCAAACACATTAAAGAAATTTGAAAACAAACTGTACAAGTAAAATGAAAACTGATATCAAATCACTTCAATTCGCCATCCACTTGGCATAAACAATCAGAACTCCCCCTTTCAACAAACTATTTTCCCATTTAGATTTCAAAACAAGTAAGTTTGTTTTAATCAAATGGTTTTTCCGGAAAATAAGTTTTGTTTTTAACCACATGTAGGGTTGGGGTTCATCATCTTGTTCAATAATAAAAAAATTGTAGAAAATCAGATACATACTAATGTCCCTGATTTACCACTTGTAAATCGAAATATCACAAAAGTGAATTTCTCAAGAAAGATGCCGATACCTGCTCCACACTTACCAACCTGGGAGCTCCGGCAAGTCAGAATTTTACTTGTGAAAAACTTCCATCCAAGCCTGACCAAACTTGGATGTTTCCTTCTCAATTTCACTTGGGTAAAAAGTTGCTTTCTTTGATTCATAAAAATCTTTTACCCCTTTCAATTTACCTTCGACCATTTTTCCAAAAATCTTTTTAACATTTCCGTTAAAAGCTTTTTCGACATCAAATTCCTTTTTTTCAGAATAGAATTGATTTGAGATCTCAACTTTCCCAACTTTTTGTTTAAAATTCTCAGCCCTCAATGGTGAAAAATGAGCATCATTCATTGGAGGCACTGAGTTTTCTTCTTTAATCTTAACCTGTGGCTCCTCTAACTTTGTGGAGTTAAATTCATCGCCAGATTTCACATCAAACTTTTTAACAACCGACATTTGGTTGTCATTCTTAGCTCTCTTTTTATAAAAATGAGTCTTTGAACACTCACCAACTTCATATGTTGAATTTTCAAAAATTTTGAATTTTTCAGTTGGTGGTTCGTTTTTCTCAACAACTTTTTCTTTGAGTTTTTTAGATACTTCCTGTTTGATGTTGGTGGCTTTAGGACAGTTCCATGCTATGTGACCAACTTCTTGACAACGATAACAGGTTCTTGTTTCCTTTCTTTGACTTGCTCCATTCTTCACTTTTCTTGCTTCTTAGCAAGGAATTCTCTGTTTGATTGCTTTCAGAATGAGCTTTTTGATTCCTCTTCACAGCTTGACCCTGAAACAAATTTTGTATTTGTTTTAGAAGTTTTTTCATGTTTATAATTTTCAGGTGGAATAAAACCCAATCCTTTCTTTTTGAAATTACCGTTATGGTTAGGTTTCTTTTGAAAACCAGAACCAGAACTGTAACCTTTTTTCTTGTTTAAACGTTGTTGAACTCTTGAAGTGTTTTTTTAGGTTTTTCAGTTAGATTTACATCTTTTATTTCAGAAATATTGATTTCTGTTAGTTTGAAAACCTTTTTGATCTTTTCAACTTGAACACTTCTTATTGGAAATTCCTCGTCAGAATATAATTTGTCTGAATCAATCAAAGTATATGCCACTTTGATTGCTTCGTCATTCAAATTAGATTTTGATAACAGAAATTCTTTATTGTAAACCCGTTTAACCGATGATTTTTGACTGTTGACTGATGATGATCCCGGACTTTCAGACTCAGACTTTGACTCCGACTCCTCATCTGTATCCAACACCTGATCGACCACCTTTTTTATTAACTCAGACTCATGATCAGTGTCAGACGATGTGAACGTAACATCAATATTTTCTGGTAACTCATCAGTTGTTACGGATTTTAACTTTATATTGACAGCCTTTTCAAGTTGCTCCTCATTCGGTTTTCTAGGAGAATACCCTTCCCAAATTGGAGGCGGACACTTGTTATAACTAACACTCTGTTTCTTACCAGTATCCTTCTTCTTTGACTTCTCATCATCTTGAAATGCTTCGAAACCTGCAACAGCTGGATAAATTCGATCAATAAGATAATCAGAACTAGAATAACTCTGTAATAAACGTCTGATTCTCTCATTCTCAATCTTTTCTGTCTCCAACTCTTGTTTCATCTTGGCACATTCCTCAATGTAATGATTTATGGCTTTTTGCTTCGACATCATCACAGCATTCATCATAGTCAATGCATCTTCTCTTTTAGAATTTGTCTTTTGAAGACCAGTTACTGTTCTATTTAGCACATCATATGACTCTTTCACATAATTGAGATTGAACAATAATTGTTCTTTCATCTTTTCTTGCTCACTCAGTTTCTCATCTTTTTCTGCACATTGCTTGCAAGATTCTAAACACTTTAAGCAAGGCTTGATGACTTCCACAATCTTTTCTACTTCGATGACCTTCTCAACCTCAATCACTGTTTCAGCTTCAATCACCTTCTCAGCTTCACCATTCCTCTCAGCAACATTAACTTCCTTCATCTTTTTCAACTCTTTTGCTGCTTGTTTCTTCTTCAATTTCTCCAAGCGATCTGCAAAATAAAATTGAAAACTTTCAGGAGATAAATGAGTTTTTGCAACATTAATATGTCTTTCTTCCTCATCATCACCACTGTCATCAGTTGGTGATTGATCAAAATCTATTGTCTTCTTAGAACTATCATCTGAAGAATCAGAATCCGATGGTGTTTGATCAAAAACAGTTGCTCTTTCTGAACTTTCATCGGATGAAACAGACTCTTCTTCTTGATTCTTCTCATGAACACCAATCACTTTCATCCATTCTGTAAACAAATCAGGCTTTTGAACTATTTGAGCAATGAAAGCTTTAAACTCCCTATGCTCATCCACAAACCTATCCCAGCTAAATCCTGGAGCCATTTTCTCATCATCTTGATCAATGATACCATAATAAGCTCTCTTATTAGCATCTTCGATCATTCTGGCATGTGCAGTTTGTGGTTCCTTTTGTTGATGCGGTTGGTGAGCAACCTGCTGATATATGGCTTTCCGATAGTAATCATCTTTTCCAAAAGGATTCTTTGCTCCACTAGCTTCCTGATTTTTACATTCTCTCTTGAAATGACCTTTCTCCCAGCATCGAAAACAAGTAACTTTAGATTTATCAAAACCCAAAGTAGAAACATGTGCATCCAAGAAATCATTTCTTCCTGTAATCATTTTGAACTTTTCAGCTCTTCTCAAGACACTAGCTAAACACCATTTGATGTCCATGAGCTCCATCTCTTCAGCGTCTATCTGATCATAATCCTCTTTCGTCAGCATAGGATTTCCAATTCTCCCTGCAACCAAACCTTCATAGGATTGTAACATAGTTGCAAGTAACACCATATGATCTTTTGCAATTTCTTCAGAAAAACTTTGACCATCTGGAAGATTCAATGCAATGTTGCACTGTAACACACAACCATTTCCACTTTTTGAGCTTTGAGAATGAAAGCTTGAAGTTGAACTCTTAGGGTTAACACTTGGATATGAAGAAAATCCACTGCTGTTGTTTGGACTTTGATCAACATTTCCAGATGAGTCTCCAACACTAAAAGCAGTTTGAATTTTCGGATTCATTTCAGCCTCTTGAACACTGCCTTTGTAATACATTTTCACATCTTGTTGACCACTCGGATTATTCATCCTCGCAATATTTTGCTGTTCAAGATCTTGTCCTTCAATTTTCTCGATGAACTGAGAAATTGTCAAACCATCATATTCTCCGGTGTTCTTTAAGATCATAAAAAATGTACCCCACTCTTTCTGAGGTAAAGCATCAGCTAATTTGTCAACCCATTCCTCTTGTTCTTTGGTTATGCTTAACAATGACATAGAACGCACTAAGTGGCAATATCTTTCAATCAATTTCTTTGTATCTTCCCCTGGCAAACTTGTGAATAAATCAAATTCTTTCTTAAGCAATGCCTTTTTAATTTTAATCATCTTCTCACTTCCCTCGAATTTGATTTTAAGAGCATCCCAAATTGATTTTGAAGTTTTGTCATGTTGAAGTAATACAAAGATGTCTTCTTTAATAGCTTGCTGAAGTAGACTAATCATCATCTTTTCAGCTTTGTACATGTCTCGTTCTTTATCAGTAAATTCAGAGATTGTTTTCTCAACTTGCAGATCAGTATATGGTAGTACATATTTTTTTTCAAAATACACTCCCAAGATCTTAAATGATTTGCTTGAACCCAGTTTTCAAACCGATCTTTCCAACTGTAATACTCCTCAATGCTCATTAGCTTCGGAGGTTTTTGCATAGTTCCAGTCTCATTTTCCAAGTTCATGTTTTGAGCAATAACAGCCGGAGTAGTCGGAGATGTGGCAAAAGCATTATAAAATTCTCCACTCATGATTTAGTAACAAGTTTATCAAGACAAGCAATTCCAAACGAAATTAGTGCTTCAAACGGAATTACTTCAAGCAAGATTACCCCTTCAAGCGAGATTAACCTGCACACAAACTTCAAACGAAATTAAGGTTTCAAGCGAAATTAGACTTTTCAAACGGAATAACTGATTTCGCTTGACATTTCAAGCAGAATACCAATTTGAAACGGAATAACTAATTCCAGTTGAGCTTTCCAAACAGAATTATACTCTGATCTGAAATACTCAAGCGGAATTACATTTTTCAAACGGAATTAGGTGCAATTTCAAACGAAATTAGGATGATGTCAGCATATTTGATCTGAAGTTCAAGCGGAATTATCAATTTTAGCAGATTTAAGTTGAATTAAGGTCCAATTTTCTTAAGGATTTGTTAAAACATCATTTCGCTTATGATGTGTGAAATTCAGATCATTTTGACCGTGAAAAGTTGTTCAATTTAGAAAAGAAGGTGTAGAAGTGTCACACCCCGGAATCCACGTGTCACCGGTGGGCCCGGTAGGGGAGTATCGTGACGTGGTTGGTAACATAATAGTCAAACAACACAATATTTAAATGCACGGCGGAAGCAAAGTATAGATTCATTTCAACCAAACAATATTGTAATATTAAGTATCACAAATAGTTGAATACAAATCCATAGGTAGATCAAAATGAAAGGAAACAATGTTCAACAGTCAATGACATCCAAGCTTGCGAGACTTATTGTGGATGCTAGGAGAAAAGCCAGCCTATTACGCGTAGTACCTGCACTTAACCTTTTTGAGAAAATACGTCAGTTTACACTGGTAAATACAATCAACCGACTCATTTTGAAAAGAGTTTAAGAAAATGAATTTAAGGCACAAGGCACAAATAATATTTTATAACTTGGGATAATTATTTGTGTATAATACTTGTAAAGGATTTACATGTTTCTTATGCGTTCAGTAGCCCGGTTCGTGCCGGGTTAAAGATCAATAGACACACCACATTTTTATATGAGACACCGACGGGCGTACGCCTACGCCACGAGCTTAGGTCGTGGCCATTTCGTAAAATGATGCCAGGGATATCCGGGACATGGTCATTAACCCCCCAAAGGCTTTAAGCAAACAAAACAATTTAAACGAGACATCTCAATACTTTAACCATCATACAATTAAAGATTCAATGCCCGACCAAGCGGTATTTTATATACCGTACCCCAAGCCCGTATAGGGAAAATAAGTTAAAAGTATTTACCTGAGCAAGTATAAATCACAATCAGCGAGTGCAAGTATCTTTTACCGGGTCTCCTATTCTGGAACGAAGGTTTATAACAACCTATTAGAATCCTAACGGGTCTTTGATTTAGTCTAAACTTAGACCGGTTAGTTTTAAAGGAATATACGGTTCAAACGCATGATTAAGCGAAGACCGGATAGAATGTGATTTAGACCCAAAAAGTTTGAAGACTTGCTTAATATGGGTATATTATACACATTCTGGATTTTGAGATAAAACCGATAAGGTTTGACCCGTTTTGGCTAATTTATGTAAACTAGTTACATAAACCGAACCGAACGCGCATGAAGCGTAACGGGTAACCATAAGAGTCTTAAACAGGTTTCCTAAGTTAACATGCCTTAAATATGTTGTGATATCAGTAGGATACCTTCCATTATGCCCAAAACGAGTTTAACCTATAATTAAGCCCCGTAGGGGTATTTTGGTCATTTTAAAGATTATAAAAGGGATTAATTTAGCTTCTGTGATTCGGGTCTGAATTAATCAGTAAAATGACTTATCTTAACAGGTCATATCAGTTGGTGTTAAGTCCTTTGTGACAAAATGGTTTTAAACCCTTACTATGCGTTTAATACGCGTATAACGTCGTTTTAAGCGATTTTCGGGTTAAAATAGGAATCTAAGTTTCCAGGTCAGTTAATAAGGTTCAAAACACTTATTTTAATATTTAAAATCAGTAGCAATTGGATTGGTAGCAAAAGGACTTGTAAAACTCATTTTATGGCCAAAAAGGGTATATTCGGTATTTACCGAATCAAGGCACTAATCCTAGCTTATGATCAGTTTAAAAATAATTAAAAATCTTCAAAAATCCCAAAATATTATATTACATCACTGGGTAAAAGGTTTGGTGTCAAGAATTGGGTTTAGATAGGCTTTACGCTAATGACGCCGTTTTATTACTAAGAAGCGTTATAATTACGTCATTAAGCATAACTCCTAATCTAGACCTCCAACTGATGTGAAAATTTAGGGACATGTTTAATAATCAGTAACAAAGATTATTGTACTTTCGTATTTCCAAAATTCTTGTTTTATGGTCATAAGGGCATTATGGTCAATATTTAAGCAATTAACGGAAACGTCAGACAATTCAGGATTCAAGTGGTATAAACGCAGAGGGTTATACAATCATGTAACTAGGTCCTAATGGAACTTTAAGGCATGTCTAAACCTATCTAAATTGGGTCAGAACTGAAGTCAAAGCAAAAGTCAAAGTTTTGCGACTTTCGGTTCCGAATCGGTTCTAAACAGAAAGTTGTCGAATCAAACAAGCTTAGACAAGTTCTTATACTTATTACCAAGTTATATGAATGATAAAATAGGTTACACGCCTTTTACATTGTTAATCATGCGTTAAATCGAAGATTACATTTCTGTTGACTTTTTCTAAACATCTTTGACTCGACAAATGACCTAGTTAGGAGGGGAATCAGTGGGTGCCCTTTTAAGGGTTTAATGCTCACCTAATTACCAACTTATAACAACCTTAAGTTTGACTAATCGCTGGACCATTAGCGATTAATCAATAAGTCAACCGTTAATTACGACGGTTTGACTTCTAGGCTATAAACTAAGCAAAAATTAATTAAAGAAGGTTAAGTATACTTACAAGTGTCCTATGAACGATTTATGATGCTTGAGGATGGTCCTTATGCTCCAGAAATGCTCAGATGATGATTTATGATTGCAAGAACAAAAGTTGCAACCCATGGCCCTTTTATAGTGAGTTCAATCTCACTAGAATTGTGACATGCAAGTCTACAATTGATACAAGATGCATCCAAGTGCCCCCTAGAGTCTCAAAACCAGTTTAGGAAGCCCATTGTATTGAAACAAGTCATTTGGAGTCGGTTAAGGGGCTGAACAGGCAGCTGCCTGTTGTTTCTGCATCTGTGCATCATACGCGGCCCGCGTAAAGGTCTTCATGATCTTACGCGGCCCGCTTGGGTCTCCGGCTCAGGTTTTGAAGTTTTCATTTATTGCATGTTTAGTCCCTGGTCCTCCTAAATGTCGCTTTCACTTCATTTCTTGCATTCTAAACCTTTAAAATTGACATATAAGGGCTTTAAGACTTATACCTACTATGTGAAGTCCTTGGTCACTTTGTGTTTACCCGAAAAGTCCTAAATTTCCATGTTGACGCTTCTAACCCCTCGCACACGAATTTTATCATAAATTTCTCATACGATAACGAAACTTGGTGAAATTTTTATCACACATTCTAGTGAGCATAATTAATCGTTACAAAGCTTCGGGTTTGCTAAAAGGTCACTCAGAGGTATATCTTAAACATGTTGACACATTTAACCCCTGTAGTTTGTAATCTCTCACTTTCTTTTATATTTAGCTTCGTATGATCCATGATTTATTCATTTGAAGGTACGAGCATCATGTAGGGTTAATGTACAATATATTTATTCACTGTTGACATTTAGAACCCGTATATTCACATACTTTCCAGGTTTGTCAACTTTAGTCCTTCAAGAACATTCTTACACACGTTCAAACTTATGACACGTGTCAACACATTATAAGACGTGAATTTTCGAGGTGTTACAAGAAGTAAGAAAATGAGATGAAATCAAGCTGAAATTTGCAGAACTCCTCCTCCTGAGCTCTGATACCACATGTAGGATCGTGTACGGACCCGAAACAAGTCGTTCAGAGGCGTTCTACACAATATGAAAGGCGAAAACAGACATATTGTGTTTGATTCAGCAAAATATACACTTTAACTGTCTTTTATATTGATTCTGATACAATTACAGATCTGTAGACACTTCGACAGAGCTTCGCTGTCGGAAACACTCTTCTTAATTTCGTTTCAAATGAACCGGCAACACTACTATTTATATACACCTAATTCCGCTTGAACATGACTCAAGCGAAATCACCATTCAAACGAAATTACAATTACTATCTAATTCCGTTAGACATCTAATTCCGCTTGAATATGACTTGTAACCTTTCAAACGGAATTAACTTTTGAATTGTTTTCTTGAACTTCGTGCCATGATCACTACAAGACTCGATACAAGACGAAGTCGACAGACGCATGCACCAACACTTAACGGCAGCGACGATTGCCAGGATAGCATTGGCTATACCCTGAGCAACTATATTTTCGATATCTTGTCTATTAAGAAAATGGTCTTCATTATTGGGTTCAGATTGATTAACTTCGTTTTCCGGTTGGTTTACTGCGTTTTCCATCTGAATCATTAACAATATAAATTATTGTCACAAAATGGATAGCAACTAAGCACAATAGGGCAATTACAAACATAATTAAGTCAACACATATAGCCAAAATCGTCGACCTTGCGATATTTATATTTTTATATATATTATGCATCCATACAAGCCAGGTATTTACAGATATTTTATTTTATTATTATCATACAATATTATATATTATTTTATAGTTTTTTTTCATATGTTATTATTATACAAAACATTTAATTACAGTTAACTGGCTTTTCAAAAACGACGCTCCCTCTCGTCGTACTTCCACGTGATGTTTTCCCCCACTTCTCGAATCCGATTTCCCGCATCCACCAATTCCTCGCCATAGCGGCGTAATTCGGCAACGTTCTCCGGGTTCATGGGTGGAAAAGGTGCAGGGTCAGTATCAAACTAGGGAAAGTACACATTTGGGCTATTCATAAAATTTTGAAAATGCCAGTCGCTCGTCCACCATTCTTCCAACTACCCTGTAAGAGGTTGATGGTTGATAATTGGGTCCGGAATAACAAGTTCCAAATTGATAGGAAGTTCTGATTGGGAGGGGAAATTGAAAAGGGTTTCATCAGCAGGTCCGATGAGGTCACAGTTTGCAAGTTTTCTATCCAGTTCTTCCCAAGGTGGCAACTCCTGAGCTTGACCAGAGCTCTCTCCTATCTCTATCTCTTTCCCCTTTCCTTTTGGATCCTCTGTTTTCTTTACCCGTTGGGCAGCGGGTTTCTTCTTTCTTCCTCGTTTCCAATCCAGCAGCCTTCTTCCTCTTTTTGGGTTTGGGTTTGGGATTCTCCTGGGACTGGGCCTGAAACACTAATGGCTCCTTGGTATCCGCCTGATAACCGGACTGGGTTCCTGTTGTATCCATATCAGTCGTATGGATTGTGAAGTTTTGGAGTGCTTCCGACAGTTCATTCATGCTGTTAGTCACACATAATGAAAACACAAAAATCCAAATTAAATTTGTATTTATTGTAAATTTAATTTTCACATAATCACAAAATGGCAAATTGAAAACTTAAGTATTTTTCAAATACTTAATTGGCTTAAATCAGTGGCTTTGATACCACCTTTTCTATCACGGCCCCCGACCCAGTTGCCTGGTCCGGAAGTGGCGGGACAGAAACCCGTGGTATTGGTGGTTGATTTGGCAGCGGAAAATTTAACAGGATCTTTTAAACTGAAAACACCCAATTATTTTATTTTGAGTTTGGGGACAAACCCCGTAATTTACAATAAAGGAATTTCACTGGGAAATCTCCTGATTACAAAAACATGTTTATTTATTTACTGAGCCACTTTATTCAAGCTGGAGTGCTACGCGGTACTTTTCCTTGTTCACAGTAAATCACCTGAAACATGTTTAAAAAGATTTTATCAACGGGGAAATACTGGCGAGTCATTCAATTTGTACAAAACGACACATTGTTATAGTTTACAGTATTAAGAGCGATTACAATTGCCCCTATCTTATAATTATCTGGTCCATTTGTCACTCGACTGGATCTGTGACTGTGGTCATATCACTATTGGGTTCGTTCACCCAAAAGTGACGTGTATCAATATTTAGGCCCGTTCACCTAAAAGTGATAAAACAGCAGTAATGTGCACAATACTCCACTTACTGCCAATAACTTAAGATAACAAAGACTTAATCCCTATAAAATATAACTTGGAAAAATAACCTTGAGGTTTCATAAAATAGTTTGATAAAAAGAGAATGACTCACATTGCAAGTTTAAACTGACAAAGTCCGCCTACTGATTAAACCTGGTAACTTAGTTAAATAATGCAAACAAAACTAGGTTAGTAACTTAATACAACATTTACGATAATTTCACGAAATCAAAACCCTCACGACGAATGACAAAGTATAGCCCAAATTCAGGTAGCACTTAAACATCCATCGGATCGGTTTCAATCGATCGGACATTGTATCGTAGCAGTGATCGAGTTATTACCCTGTTATCATAGCAGCGTTTCACTACTTTAACTTGTGATTTAAAACATAAAGAAAGCACTTTTTATGAAAATTTTCGAGCACAGAGACTGCCCATGAAACGTCCAATTTATAGCTGAAATCTAGGTCTCTCGCGGCCCACGTAAACCTGAAGGGGAGACCTTCGCGGCCCGCGAGGGCCACCCTAGCTATGGCTAGGGCTGCCGTGTCATACCCTAGGCTCGCCACGTGTGTGACACATGGCCCTAAAGCTTATCCGGAGATTTGCCAAGCTGTCGCACCCCGCGAAGACTTAGACCTAATCTTTCGCGGCCCGCGAGCGAACACTAAAATTTGATTTTCTTGATTTTTCATAAAATTAAGGTTTTAGGGGTTCAGGTTTTCACTTACGGAGCGTTTTACGACATTTGTTGCAGGTCCTTACAACCCACACCACCTACTCCACCTATACCACCCACTACTACACCTCCAGAACCTACCCAATCAGACCCACCACTACAAACCGATACCAACACCCCACCCGAACCCTCAACGAACCCACAGTTCCCCACAGTCCAACCCACCCAAGCACCTAGAACTCGACCATCCAACCTTCGTCCAAACCCCAAGCCACCCACTCATTATAATCCCGCTGCATATACTGCCACCACTACCCCCACCTAACCCGTTGAGCCCACCTCCTTTACCGTTGCTAATAAGTCTTTAGAATGGCGCCAATCCATGGCTGAAGAGTTGTATGCGCTACATAGGAATGGGAGATGGACATTAGTTCCCCCTGCCCCTCATACTAACTTGGTTGATTGTAAGTGGGTTTACAGGTTAAAAACAGAAGCAAATGGAAACATCAGCAGGTACAAGGCACAACTTGTTGCTAAAGGTTTTCACCGGCAACATGGAGTTGATTATCATGAGACTTTCAGCCCAGTAATCAAACCTGCTATGGTTTGGACCATTTTATCCCTGGCCATCACCAACAGGTGGTTTCTCAGACAATTAGATGTTCAGAATGCTTTTCTACATGGTGATCATCAGGAGACAGTTTATATGAGGCAACCTCCTGGTTTTGTTGACCCGACTAGGCCAGATCATGTGTGCTTATTACACAAGTCTTTGTATGGTCTCAAGCAAGCTCCTCGTGCCTGGCTTACAAAATTATCAAGGGCTCTTTATCAATTGGGTTTTCACGGGTCCAAAGTTGATCCGTCCCTGTTTATTCTTAACAACAATGGTACTTTGGTTTATCTTCTTGTCTATGTAGATGATATTATCGTCACAGGTAATCACTCTGGGGCTGTTAATGCTATTATTGAACGTTTGAGCTTTATGTTTGCAATGAAAGATCTGGGTCCATTACATTATTTTTTGGGTATTGAAGTGGTGCATCATGGTTCGAATCTGGTCCTATCTCAACGGAAATACATTCTTGATATTCTTCATCATGCAGGCCTTGCAGACTGCAAACCCGTGTCGTCCCCTATGAGTACTTCTCAGGTTTTCTTACCTGATGATAGACCATTACTTGATGATCCTTCTAGATATAGGCAGACGGTCGGTGCTCTTCAATATGTAACTTTAACTCATCCGGACATTGCTTTTGCAGTTAATAAGGTTTGTCAATTCATGCAGGCTCCTACCGAGAATCATTGGGCTGGTGTGAAACGCATTCTGCATTATTTGAAGTGCACGGCTGATATGGGTCTCTTATTTTGTCACAACACGGGGTCTAGGCTACAAGACTTTTCTGACTCTCATTGGGCTACTAATCTTCGGGCGTTCTCGGATTCTGATTGGGATGGTTGCTTTATCGATCGTCGATCCACGGGGGGATATGTTGTCTGTCTGGGTGCTAATCTTATTTCGTGGTCTGCTCGAAAACAACAAACTGTCTCACGATCTTCAACAGAATCTGAATATAAGGCTATTGCTGATACTGTAGCAGAACTGATTTGGCTGAAATCTCTTCTTCATGAACTCGGTCTGTTTAGCAAGGCACCAACTCTTTGGTGTGATAATCTAGGTGCAAACTATCTCTCTGCTAATCTAGTATTTCATGCTCGTACAAAACATGTTGAAATAGACTATCACTTTGTTTGTGAACAAGTTACTCAAGGAAAGCTGAATGTCAAGTTCATCTCCACTGATGATCAAATTGCTGATGTGTTTACAAAGGCTTTACCTTCACAAAGATTTGAGTTTCTACGGTCCAAGTTGCAAGTCGTTCCCCGCCATCAACTTGTGGGGGACTGTTAGACTAAGTTATTTAAATTAAACAAGTTTATTATTATTAAGGGTGTGACAACTGGCACAAAACCGGTAATTTCCGTACAACTTAATTAATATTTGATAACTGCAATTATGTGCTTAAATGTCAACATTGTCAAAATACATGCTATACTTGTGAATTCATGCACGTTTTATACTACAAATATTGCTTTATGCATTAACGAGAGCGTTGCGTCAGAAATACTAGTAAACTCACCGGTAAGACACATTGTGTCAACGAAACTGCAGAAAGCAGTCAGACATTAGAATTGAGGCCTAGGTGTAGGTCCAACGACAAGAATACATTAAAACCCAAAGAGTACATACAATGGTTAACATATAGACTTTCCGTAGACTAAAATACGCACTAAAAAGCACCCGAAACGCACTTTAAGTGCATAATTTTGTTAAATTCAGCTATAAATCAGCTTTTAACACATAAATGTTATGCAGGATTTATGTTTTATGATCCAGAATACTTTCCTAAGTGTCGGGAATTGAAAGTATCACAAAAGGGGACATAAAAGACACTAAACGGTGCAATTTAGCACCTTAACGAACCGGTATTTAACCAAATAACCGACATTACCCGGAACACAAAAATATTACTAGAAGCATTGTTTATTTATTTCTGAGCTAGTTGTGGTCCCCGAACGCCATAACACCCCTTATAACACAATAACACCTTAAATCCTTAAACTTTATACTTGAAACTTAACTTGATATTGTAACTAGAAATTGGAATTTACACATTCCCCCCCCCCCCCCCGATGAAGTGGACGGTCATAGTGACCCCACCGAAATCCCCAAAAGATCTTACTTGATACTTATTAGATATTACTAGATTTGGGGAAGATTTAATTAGATTGTGATCTTGTAAGAAGATATGATTTGTACTTATGAAGATATGGCATAGATATAAGAACACCACCTCTCTCATTCATCTTCACCACACCACAAACCTCCTCCCCCTTGCCCTCTTCTCGGCTGTAAGGGGCCACCACCACCACCATTACTTCCACTTTGCTTCCATATATTTAAAGCTTACCCCAAGGTGTAATAAGGTGATTTATGAAGCTTGGAACTCTCGGATCTTGAAGGACCTCCATCACAAGCTTTTATCCACTCGATTTTCATCATTGTTCTTCCCTAGCTTGAAGCTAGTAGTAAGATTCTTATTAACCATTGTTTACTCCTATTCTTAGTGGTTAAAAGATGAAGTATGATGAATATAACAAGACATACACAAGAATAATGAACATAAGTCTTACATATGATGAAACCTTGTTGAAATGATATTGTTTAGTGAATGAATATTATTTGCTTGATGATTACTTGAGATATTGATTCATGGAACTTGCTAGATTATGATTAAAAACATGATTTAGCAAGTTAGAGGATGATTATGTGTTAACACAAGAAGATCATCCTTATACATAGACATGAACTTGAAAACAAAATGATTTCTTGAAAAGCAATATACAAAATGAGCTAGTAAACTTATAAATCTAAGATTTATAAATGATTTTCCAAGAAAACCAAGTTTAAAATATGATTTTTAAAAGATCATGATTTTTACTCAAACTTACACTATTTTTGGTGGTAAAATAAGTGTAAAGACACTAGAGAAACAAGAAGGTTAATAAAGAAACATTTTTGTAAAATATGTTTACAAGTTGTAAACACTCAAATCTTTCAAGAATGGATTTTTTGAAGAAATAAACACACTTTAAAGAGTAACTAAACCTACTAAATAACATGGTGAGTTACTACAAGTTTTTGAGAAAGAACAAGTTCATGGTCATGTAACTTACTTGATTTTAACACTTGTTAGATAAGGAATGAGTTGTTGATGATGGGAAACCTCCATTTTAACACTTGTTGATGATGTTTTAAAAGAAAATAAACACATGTTTTGAAAACATGGGAAACCTCCATTTTTAGGGGAAACCATGTCGAAATTTCTATAGATTTTGACACTTAGAAAAATATAAGTTTTTGAGAAACTTATTCCCTAAAAATGTATCTAAAAATATTTATCAAGGTTTCCCTAACTTTTGTGTTAAGAAATGATGATTTCTTCAAGATTAAATTTGATATTAAGTATGTATATTTTTGAGAAAAATATATATGTTTATTGATCACCAAATTTTGTGCTAAGTGTATGTAGTATGTATTACATGTAATAGTGTATTAGGACTTGAAAATACACTAAATACTCTTAAGGAGTAAAAATACAAAAATACACATACAACCTACTTAGAAAAATACAAGAAAATATATTTATGAAAATATATTACTTGATAGAATATATTACTTGAACAAGTTATAAACATGAAATGAAGTTTTGGACAAAATACATAATTCGGGTGAAAGATACAAGATACTTATATTTATTTGTGAGAAAATAATATAAGTAAGATACGTAGTTAAAAATATAAGTTATTTTTAACACACAAAGAACAAATACATAAAAGATGGTGACTTGTACTTGTGCGATACAAGTCCAGTGACTAACGATAATAAAACACGTTTAGGTCACGACGCTATATAAGCAAAACCCGGTGAAGTTTACGACGCAAGGAACTCAAAGTTGTGAGTTCATGCTCCCCCTTTTCTTTTAGCTGTTTTCAGTTTTATAACTACGGGGGTGAAATACATGTTACAAATGTTACAATATTTACAAATGGTATGATGGATACAAGAATTGAGAAATGATACGAGAAATCGTGTCACGAATAGGGCACCATAAGCACCATTAATCAACAATATACCTAGACCGCAGAACAAAAGGTTAGATCTAACGGGTGTCCGGGTAGCCACACTCTTGATGAAAACTAGTACCAAGTAGTGCTTTTGTGTCTCAGTCGTGAATCGACAAGTAGAAAAATGCCTATGGTTTGGTTGCTTCCTATGTCGTGTCACATTTTAATGGCCTTGCAACCCAATAACAACCTTGATACAGAAATACTTGATTTATACAAAAATACTTGATTTATACGAGATACATTCAGAAATACTTGATTTATATGAGATACATACCATGTTTTCATACAAAGTATACAAACGTTCATTACAAAAACTGCATGAATTCACACCAACATTATGTTGACGATTTTCCAAAAACTCACATGTATTTTAGGTAACTAAAGTGGATGTGCGCATGGTCTTACTCATGCTCTTGGATGTTGTTTATGTTTATCTTTGAATAAAGTTGTAAACTTTTCAGAAAAAATGTTGTCTTGTGATGTAAACACTTAAATTACGATTTCAGTTATGTAATGTTTGGCATTTGGAGTTATTTTTACGAGCATGTAGTATGTTTACCAATCGTATGCAATGAGAACCTTTCATGTTCACACCTTGTGCTTCCGCCTTAGAAAGGGGTGTGACAGATTGGTATCAGAGCTGCGATTGTAGTGAACCAAGATTCCTTCTCGAGTCTAGTCTACAATCTCTAGGATCCTTTCACGAAAACAATTTTTCAAAGAGTTTTCATTGCATAAAACTTTCAGCGACATCCACTGCCTAAAACTGCTTACAAAGAGTCAAGAAAAGACACTACGAGACTTAGGGTGCACTGGAGTAGCACTTGTCTTTGACTAGAAATTATTTGCAACTATGTGTGATAATTGATATATACATATACTAGAAATAGAATGTCTCAGGTACCCGTGACCTTACCTGAAAGCAGTGGCCTATCTGAAGGAAGTAATACGAGGATGAAACGAACTGTGCGGACTGTGCAAAGAGTTACGTAATTATGGATGCATACATAATTATGGAATTCAGTGCACAGAAACCACAGCAAGTCTTGTCATGTATAGATTCCTTTAGTACAAGAGAAGGTCAAACGTGAACACCCCTCCCCCAGCTTATTAAATACTCTTTTGGAGTAATAATTTAGGGTAAAGACAAGAACCGCCAATGTGAAGTAAGATATTTTGTCCTTTACATATATTAAACTTGCACTGTGGGGTGATGTAACCCTTATGCATTATTGCTTACCTTGCAAACAATGACGTAACAAGTTGCCCTGATATGTGTAAAGACATCGGTGAATATCTTATGACGCATCAGTATTTATCTATTTATGCATGCTAGTTGCTGTATGAATTGATTTATACCTTTGGCGGATTGTTTGATGTCACTTATGTGGTATATGCCTGTGTATATATATTACTACTGTCTCGTATGACAATATCAAACAAATGTCTAACCCTGTTGTGTTTTGTTCCGACAGAACATGGCACCTAGAATAGCTGTGACCAATCGAGATTCTGATCAACCCCCTCCTCCTCTCCTGCCAAGGACCGCTGAAGAACTGAATACTCTGCTGGAAGAAAGGATCTCCGTAGCTATCGCTCAATATGAGGCGAACCGCACCGAACAAAGTGGAGGACCAAGCAATGCTAGACGTAATGGGAATGGAGATTCATCTGGAGGAAACGCAGCTCAGGGCTGCACTTTCAAGCAGTTTCTCGACTGCAAACCGCTGAACTACGATGGCACTGGAGGTGCAGTGGCGTTTGTACGCTGGATGGAGAAGATGGATGCCACTATCCGTATGAGCAAGTGTACCGCGGATCAACAAGTCACTTTTGCTACTGGGTTGTTTATTGATGAAGCTTTGACTTGGTGGAATTTGCAAGTCCAGACTCTGGGTGATGATGCTGCGTACGACATGACGTGGGATGCACTAAAGGAACGTATGAGAGAGAAGTATTGCTCTCGTGCTGAACTCCAAAGGTTGGAGACTGAGTTCTGGCACTTGACCATGGAAGGTGCTGACATTACTGGTTATACCCGAAGGTTCCACGATCTGTCGAGAGTGATCCCCTACATGGTGACACCCGAATTTAAGCGCGTTGAACGCTACATTTGGGGATTGGCCTCAGAGTTTCGCAGCATGGTAACTTCGGCCAAACCTCAAACGATCACTGAGGCTATAACTCTGGCTGTCAGCCTTACTGAAGATATTGTTCAAATGAAGAAGTTATCGTTGAACCCAACAGAAAAGACCGAGACACATACTGAGTCGTCTGGTGACAAGAAAAGGAAATATCCAGGTCTGAATCAGGCAACTCGCAACAACAACAAGGGTTTCAACAACAAGAAGCGTGACCCCAACCCGCCTCAGGAGGCGAAAACTCTTGCAACCATGAATGACGCACCTGCCAAAAGTTACTTGGGCACTCTGCCCACCTGCAACCAGTGCAAGCGTCATCATGAAGGAGTTTTTCGCATTCCAAAATGCGACAAGTGTGGAAAACTGGGTCACCATACTGAGGATTGTTGGGGAAAAGGAAGGAACGGGAATGGAAACCACAACGGTGCTGGTAATAGAAACAATGGTGGGAATGGCAACAGCAATGGTAACCGGAATGGTAATGGAGAAGGGCAGAACCAAGGATGCTTCGGTTGTGGAAGCAAGGATCATTTCATAAAAGATTGCCCAATGGGAAACAATGCTCAGGCTCGGGCATTTGTGATTGGAGCAAGGAACGCACGCGAGGACCCTAATGTGGTCACCGGTACGTTTCTCATTAACAATCACTTCGCATCTATATTATTTGACACTGGTGCCGATTATAGCTTCATGTATGTGGAATTTAAACGTATGCTTGGAATAGAATCTAGTAGATTAGATATTCCTTATTCCATAGAACTAGCCAATGGTAAACTCGTTGAATCGAGCGAAGTTGTTAGAGATTGCACGTTAGAACTTGGTGAACGAAGATTTAGCATCGACCTCTTACCTATTCAATTGGGTAGCTTCGATGTAGTGGTCGGAATGGATTGGTTGTCCAAGAACAAAGCTGAAGTTATTTGTCATGAGAAAATCATTCGCATCCCTTTGGCGAATGATGAAACTCTCATCGTGCATGGAGAAAAACGAGACGCGCCTCTGCGAATCATCAGTTGTATGAAGGCACATAAGTGCTTAAGGAAAGGATGTGTTGCTTTCCTGGAGCACGTTGTAGATAAGAAGGCTGAGGAGCCAAAAATCGAAGACATTCCTGTGGTGAAGGAATTCCCTGATGTTTTTCCTGAAGATCTACCAGGACTACCTCCGCAAGGACAAGTCGAATTCCATATAGACTTGGTTCCAGGAGTCGCTCCTGTAGCCAAGGCACCCTATCGGCTTGCACCATCCGAAATGCAAGAATTATCTACACAACTTCAGGAGTTGTTGGATAAAGGATTCATAAGGCCAAGCTTCTCGCCTTGGGGAGCTCTAGTATTGTTCGTGAAGAAGAAGGACGGAACACTGCGAATGTGTATCGATTACAAAGAACTGAACATGCTCACAATCAAGAATCGGTATCCACTACCGAGGATTGATGACTTATTTGATCAGTTGCAAGGATCAAGCTACTATTCCAAGATCGATCTTCGATCTGGATACCATCAGTTAAGGATTCAAGAGGAAAGCGTGCCAAAGACTGCATTCCAAACGCGTTATGGGCATTACGAGTTCCTTGTGATGCCATTCGGACTGACGAACGCGCCAGCAGTATTTATGGATCTGATGAACCGCATATGCAAACCATATCTCGATAAATTCGTGATTGTATTTATCGATGATATCCTGATTTACTCGCAATTAAGAGAAGAACACGAGCAACACCTCAGGACCATTTTGGAACTACTGAAGAAAGAGAAACTTTATGCAAAGTTTTCAAAGTGCGAATTTTGGATTCGCGAAGTACAGTTTCTTGGTCACGTTGTGAATGAGAAGGGCATTCATGTAGACCCATCCAAGATTGAAGCAATAAAGAATTGGGAAGCCCCCAAAACCCCAACTGAAGTTCGACAATTTTTGGGCTTAGCGGGCTATTACCGACGGTTTATTGAGAATTTCTCCAAAATAGCTCAACCGCTGACGGCCCTTACACAGAAAGACAAGAAATACGACTGGGGTGATAAGCAGGAAGAAGCCTTCCAACTACTTAAGAATAAGCTATGCGATGCACCAATACTATCCTTACCCGAAGGCACCGAAGACTTCGTGGTATACTGCGACGCTTCACGACAAGGTTTGGGTTGCGTGCTCATGCAACGCCAAAAAGTCATCGCTTATGCTTCAAGACAATTGAAGGTACATGAAAGAAACTATACCACTCATGACTTGGAACTCGGCGCGGTGGTATTCGGCTTGAAGATCTGGCGACACTATTTATATGGTACACGATGTACAATCTTCACAGATCACAAAAGTCTACAACACATATTTAATCAGAAGGAATTAAACATGCGTCAACGACGATGGGTCGAACTGCTAAATGATTATGACTGTGAGATTAAGTACCATCCTGGAAAGGCAAACTTTGTAGAAAATGCATTAAGCCGAAAAGAAAGGGTTAAGACCCTAAGGGTTCGAGCATTGGAAATGACTATTCAAACGAACCTCACTACGCGCATTCGAGATGCACAAGAAGAAGCCCTTAAGATGGAAAACCGTAAAGCTGAATACCTCCAGGGTATGTTGAAATACATGGTGCCGAATGAAGAGGGAACCTTATACTTTAAGAAGCGTATTTGGGTTCCGCTCTATGGCGGTATGCAGGAAGTCATCCTTAATGAAGCTCACAAGTTGAGATACTCGATCCATCCAGGATCGGACAAAATGTACCAAGACTTAAAAGAATATTATTGGTGGCCGAGACTCAAGAGCGATGTTGCTATTTATGTTGGGAAGTGCCTAACCTGTGCTGAGGTTAAGGCTGAATATCAGAAACCGTCCGGCCTACTGCAACAACCAGAGATACCCATGTGGAAGTGGGAACAAATCTCGATGGACTTCATAATGAAATTACCCAAGACCCCTAGGGGGCACGATATGATATGGGTGATAGTTGATCGATTGACGAAATCTGCGCATTTCCTACCGATCCGAGAAAAAGACAGCATTGGAAAGCTTGCTGAGATATACTTAAAAGAAATCGTGGCACGTCATCGAGTGCCTATCTCAATTATCTCAGACAGATATGGCCACTTCGTATCAAGGATCTGGCAATCCTTCCAGGAGGCCTTTGGATCTCAACTAGATCTAAGCACGGCCTTCCATCCACAAACAGACGGCCAGAGCGAACGAACCATACAAACACTGGAAGATATGCTCCGTGCATGTGTCATGGACTTAGGCGGCAGCTGGGATACTCATCTACCTTTAGTTGAGTTTTCCTACAATAACAGTTATCATACAAGCATAAAAGCCGCACCTTTCGAAGCTCTATATGGCCGCAAGTGCCGATCGCCATTATGTTGGGCAGACGCTGGAGATAAACGTATGGTTGGTCCTGAACTTGTGCAAGAGACAACCGACAAAATCGTACAGATCCGAGAGCGCATTAAGGCGGCTCGAGATCGACAAAAGAGCTACGCTGATCAAAGACGAAAACCACTAGAATTCGAGGTGGGAGACAAGGTATTGTTAAAGGTCTCACCTTGGAAAGGCGTAGTAAGATTCAGAAAAAGTGGAAAGCTGAATCCCCGATACATCGGACCATTCAAAATTTTGGAAAGAATTGGTACCGTGGCATACAAGTTGGAATTACCAGAAGAACTTAACGGAGTACATGATACATTTCACGTATCCAACCTCAAGAAGAGTCCAACACAAAAAAACGTGATCATCCCTGCGGATGAAGTGCATATTGATGACACCCGCCGATATACAGAACAACCCGTTGAGGTTACCGACTGGAAAGTCAACAAGACAAGGAGGAGCAATGTCAAACTTGTCAAAGTACGTTGGAACTCCAAGCACAGACCCGAGTACACGTGGGAACGTGAAGACCAGTTCAAAGAAAAGTACCCCCACCTGTTCAAGAAAACCCCTGCGAGAGTTAGCTCAGCCTGAATTTCGGGACGAAATTCTTTTAACGGGGGGAGACTGTGACAACTGGCACAAAACCGGTAATTTCTGTACAACTTAATTAATATTTGATAAATGCAATTATGTGCTTAAATGTCAACATTGTCAAAATACATGCTATACTTGTGAATTCATGCACGTTTTATACTACAAATATTGCTTTATGCATTAACGAGAGCGTTGCGTCAGAAATACTAGTAAACTCACCGGTAAGACACATTGTGTCAACGAAACTGCAGAAAGCAGTCAGACATTAGAATTGAGGCCTAGGTGTAGGTCCAACGACAAGAATACATTAAAACCCAAAGAGTACATACAATGGTTAACATATAGACTTTCCGGAGACTAAAATACGCACTAAAAAGCACCCGAAACGCACTTTAAGTGCAGAATATTGTTAAATTCAGCTATAAATCAGCTTTTAACACATAAATGTTATGCAGAATTTATGTTTTATGATCCATAATACTTTCCTAAGTGCCGGGAATTGAAAGTATCACAAAAGGGGACATAAAAGACACTAAACGGTGCAATTTAGCACCTTAACGAACCGGTATTTAACCAAATAACCGGACGTTACCCGGAACACAAAAATATTACTAGAAGCATTGTTTATTTATTTCTGAGCTAGTTGTGGTCCCCGAACGCCATAACACCCCTTATAACACAATAACACCTTAAATCCTTAAACTTTATACTTGAAACTTAACTTGATCTTGTAACTAGAAATTGGAATTTACACATTACCCCCCCCCCCCCCGTGAAGTGGACGGTCATAGTGACCCCACCAAAATCCCCACAAGATCTTACTTGATACTTATTAGATATTACTAGATTTGGGGAAGATTTAATTAGATTGTGATCTTGTAAGAAGATATGATTTGTACTTATGAAGATATGGCATAGATATAAGAACACCACCTCTCTCATTCATCTTCACCACACCACAAACCTCCTCCCCCTTGCCCTCTTCTCGGTCGTAAGTGGCCATCACCATCACCATTACTTCCACTTTGCTTCCATATATTCAAAGCTTACCCCAAGGTGTAATAAGGTGATTTATGAAGCTTGGAACTCTCGGATCTTGAAGGACCTCCATCACAAGCTTTTATCCACTCGATTTTCATCATTGTTCTTCCCTAGCTTGAAGCTAGTAGTAAGATTCTTATTAACCTTTGTTTACTCCTATTCTTAGTGGTTAAAAGATGAAGTATGATGAATATAACAAGAACACTAAAAGACATACACAAGAATCATGAACATAAGTCTTACATATGATGAAACCTTGTTGAAATGATATTGTTTAGTGAATGAATATTATTTGCTTGATGATTACTAGAGATATTGATTCATGGAACTTGCTAGATTATGATTAAAAACATGATTTAGCAAGTTAGAGGATGATTATGTGTTAACACAAGAAGATCATCCTTATACATAGACATGAACTTGAAAACAAAATGATTTTTACTCAAACTTACACTATTTTTGGTGGTAAAATAAGTGTAAAGACACTAGAGAAACAAGAAGGTTAATAAAGAAACATTTTTGTAAAATATGTTTACAAGTTGTAAACACTCAAATCTATCAAGAATGGAATTTTTGAAGAAATAAACACACTTTAAAGAGTAACTAAACCTACTAAATAACATGGTGACTTACTACAAGTTTTTGAGAAAGAACAAGTTCATGGTCATGTAACTTACTTGATTTTAACACTTGTTAGATAAGGAATGAGTTGTTGATTGTTGATGATGTTTTAAAAGAAAATAAACACATGTTTTGAAAACATGGGAAACCTCCATTTTTAGGGGAAACCATGTCAAAATTTCTATAGATTTTGACACTTAGAAAAATATAAGATTTTGAGAAACTTATTCCCTAAAAATGTATCTAAAAATATTTATCAAGGTTTCCCTAACTTTTGTGTTAAGAAATGATGATTTCTTCAAGATTAAAATTGATATTAAGTATGTATATTTTTGAGAAAAATATATATATATATTTATTGATCACCAAATTTTGTGCTAAGTGTATGTAGTATGTATTACATGTAATAGTGTATTAGGACTTGAAAATACACTAAATACTCTTAAGGAGTAAAAATACAAAAATACACATACAACCTACTTAGAAAAATACAAGAAAATATATTTATGAAAATATATTACTTGATAGAATATATTACTTGAACAAGTTATAAACATGAAATGAAGTTTTGGACAAAATACTTAATTCGGGTGAAAGATACAAGATACTTATATTTATTTGTGAGAAAATAATATAAGTAAGATACGTAGTTAAAAATATAAGTTATTTTTAACACACAAAGAACAAATACATAAAAGATGGTGACTTGTACTTGTGCGATACAAGTCTAGTGACTAACGATAATAAAACATGTTTAGGTCACGACGCTATATAAGCAAAACCCGGTGAAGTTTACGACGCAAGGAACGCAAAGTTGTGAGTTCATGCTCCCCCTTTTCTTTTAGTTGTTTTCAGTTTTATAACTACGTTGGGGTTAAATACATGTTACAAATGTTACAATATTTACAAATGGTATGATGGATACAAGAATTGAGAAATGATACGAGAAATGATACGAGAAATCGTGTCACGAATAGGGCACCATAAGCACCATTAATCAACAATATACCTAGACCGCAGAACAAAAGGTTAGATCTAACGGGTGTCCGGGCAGCCACACTCTTGGTGAAAACTAGTACCGAGTAATGCTTTTGTGTCTCAGTCGTGAATCGACAACTAGAAAAATGCATATGGTTTGGTTGTTTCCTATGTCGTGTCACATGTTAATGGCCTTGCAACCCATTAACAACCTTGATACATAAATACTTGATTTATACAAGAATACTTGATTTATACGAGATACATACAGAAATACTTGATTTATACGAGATACATACCATGTTTTCATACAAAGTATACAAACTTTCATTACAAAAACTGCATGAATTCACACCAACATTATGTTGACGATTTTCCAAAAACTCACATGTATTTCAGGTAACTAAAGTAGATGTGCGCGCGGTCTTACTCATGCTCTTGGATGTTGTTTATGTTTATCTTTGAATAAAGTTGTAAACTTTTCAGACAAAATGCTGTCTTGTGATGTAAACACTTAAATTACGATTTCAGTTATGTAATGTTTGGCATTTGGAGTTATTTTTACGAGCATGTAGTATGTTTACCAATCGTATGCAATGAGAACCTTTCATGATCACACCTCGTGCTTCCGCCTTAGAAAGGGGTGTGACAAAGGGTACCAAGTTGTAATTAGTTTATCTATATATAGGGCCTTGTATTCATCATTATTGATCAATCAAAACCTAATTACAATTACACGTTTCAATTGTTCTAAACGACAACCCACAGTTTCTTTGTCAACAGCCTAAGCTGAATACCGAGCATTAGCAGTAACGTCCCAAGAGCTAGTTTGGTTAGCTCGTGTGATGGGTGAATTGAATAAAAAAGTAGACCACAAGGTCAATCTTTTCTATGGAAATAAGTATGCAATTCCACTTACAAATAACCCAACATTCCATGCACAGACCAAGCATATTGAAGTGCACTACCACTTTGTTCGTGAGAAAATCATGAATGGTGAAGTGGATTTGATCCATCGATACGAATGGACAAGTGTCAGATGTGTTAACATAAGGATTGTCAAAGATGAAGATTTTCGAGTTTGTTTAAGTACGGAAATGTGGAGAATATTAAGAGAGAGTGTGTGAAAATACTAGCAACACTGATTTCATAGACTAGTAAACTTGAAAGACATTAATGGTGTGGACAATCCCAAAGGGGTGGTTTGGAAAAGATCTAAAGTCTATGGACTAATAGTTAATAACAATAATTAATTTATTATTATTATTATTATTATTATTATTATTATTATTATTATTATTATCACTATCACTATCACTATTATAGAGTTTTATTTAAATTAGAGGATTAAGTTGTGTCTTATTTTCATCATTGTCATTCTTGTTTCAATTAATAAAAAAAGTATATGGTTTATGATCTCTAACACTCATTTCCCATTTATACGGAATATCCGAATATTCAGACGATTAGGTCCCAATTTTTTTTTATTTTTTTATAACATAGAACTCACAAGTCTGGGTTAACCATAACCTAGACAAACTAGGGCTGTTCAAAAAGCTCGCGGCTCAGAGCTCGCTCGAAGCTCGCTCGGTTTTAGCTCGGAAAAAGCTCGCTCGATATGGCTCGGTTTGATAGCGAGCCGAGCCGGCTCGGCTCGGTTAGAAAGTGAGCCTAGCTCGGCTCGGCTCGGCTCGTGACGAGCCAAATTGGCTTGGTTTGGCTCGCTTGGTAGCTCGACTCGGCTTAGCTCGAATTATTTTACTTATAATATATTTTATTTTTATATACATATAATATATTACAAAAACGTGATTATTATTTACATGTATTTAGACTTGTAGTTTGATATCTATGACATATTTAAAGGTTGATTGCCGTGCTAATGAGTAAATATTGTGTTTACTTGAAATATAAAACTTATTTTGCGTTGTTGAACGTGATTTTGGCTTATAATGTATTAGGTTGGACTTATTTTGAATATATTCTTTTGAAGTATTAAATAATATTTAGAATACTGAATTTTGAGAGCTATGTATTAATTTTTATTTTTAAAATCGAGCCAAACCAAGCCGAGCCAAGCCAACTCGGTTTAAAACCAAGCCGAGCCCGAGCTTAGATTTTCAGCTCGGTTTCAAATCCGAGCCGAGCCAGCTCGGTTTATAATTGAGCCAAACCCGAGTTTGCCCTAGCACGGATCGGCTCATGAACAACCCTAAGACAAACTGACGTAACAGTTTATTACACATATATTGCAGCCTAAAACATAAATGTTTTAGACTCGGAAACTTTGTCACGCGTAAGCATATTTTATCTTTGAGTTAATTACTGTTTTCGTCCCTGAGGTTTGTCAAAAATAACGGTTTCAGTCCATTAGTTTAAAAATTGCGATTTCAGTCCATTAGTTTCATTTTCGTAACCATTTCAGTCCACCAACTTAACTCCATCCATTTATTCTGTTAACTTTGGGTGAAAATCTTCAAGTTTTAAACCTGATTGAAAAGAGTTAAAAATGCAGGGACCAAATTGCAATTCCTCAAAACAAATTTCAAACAAACAGAAAGACCGCTCTTCCGGTAATCTTCTCTGAAATTTCCGGTCGGATTCCGGCAAACCCGGAGCTCCTTCCATACAGTCGTTTTTAATTCGTGTTCGTTCGCAATGTTTATCTCCTCTCCGTATCAACTTAAAAACCAAATCAAATCCCGTTTTCTCTGCTATTCATGCTTATCCGCTAACCCCAAACACCTCCACAAATCTCATTACGTTTTTGACTCCTTAACCGCCTCTGAATTTGTATATATACATGTATCTCGATCCATTCCAACTTTCCTCAACTAAATTCATGTTCAATTTCCTCCTCTGTTCAATTGGCCAGTGGTGGCAGTGGTAGTTATGGAGTGGCCGGAGGTGTGGGGATGGTGCTGACTGATTATTGACGATGGTGGCAGTGGTGGATGGTGTTGACGGTGGTGGTGGATGGTGCTGACTGATTATTGACGATGGTGGCAGTGGTGGATGGTGTTGACGGTGGTGGTGGATGGTGTTCGAAACAGGGGAAGAATCAATGGGCTTTTTGCAAACACAACAACCATACCACTACCACCATCGTTCATTGCCACAACCACCCGTCTCCCTCCCTCACCAACCATCATTCACCACCACAACCACCATGCCCCACTGCCATCTATCAAATCTGAGACCTTTTAGATCTGAAATTGAAACTCTCTCAATGGTGATTGTAGGCGGTGTTGAACGACGGTGGTGGGGGCCAGGGTTTTGGATTGGGGATGGTGACGGTGGTGAACGGCGGTGGATGGCGACAGTGGTATAGGATGGTGACCAGCGTTTTTTTAATTAAACCATAGGGGCAATTTTGTAATTTCAACCAAAGTTAACAGAATAAATGGATGGGAGTTAAGTTGGTGGACTGAAATGGTTACGAAAATGAAACTAATAGACTGAAATCGCAAATTTTAAACTAATGGACTGAAACCGTTATTTTTGACAAACCTCAGGGACGAAAACAGTAATTAACTCTTTATCTTTTTGCAAAGATGTTCCCAAGTCGGTGGCGGTTTAAGAGTGTTCGGTTCTTCGCATGTTTGATCGTTTGTCTGGTACCAACAATTTTATAAACGTGTCATAAACACTAAAAACAATTAGTGTTTATATTTCTTTTGTGTTAATGAATCGAAAAATGACAGAAGAAAGTGTTTTGAACAACTGGTGTTCTGTCGCGTATCACGACAAAAATGCCTTCAGAAGCCGCGTGCCACGAGGACTAAAGGGGTGTTTGGGATTGCTTATGATAAACAACTTATTGACTTTTCCACCTCCTTATCTCCTTTTTCAAAAAGTCACTCCCTCCTAACTTTTCCATTTCTCCTTTTCAAAGCCTTAAAACCTTCTTTTCAACCCATTACTCAAACATCATTTTCTAAAAAAAAAACTCTTTCTCAAAGTGATAAGTTAATAAGTTGTTTTATAAGCAATCCCAAACACCCCCTAAATATGTGCACTTTATTGAAGTGCACTTTGCTGAAGCATGTACTTTAGTGAAGTGTGCACTTTGCTGAAGCGTGCACTTTAGTGATGTGTACGCTTTACCGAAGCATGCACTTGAGTGATGCATGCACTTTACTGAGTGTGAATTCTGCTGAAGCATGAACTTTACTGAAGTGTGCATTTTACTAAAGGGTGCACTAAAAGTGTGCATTTTACTAAAGGGTGCCCTTTGCTGAAGCGTACATTTTACTGAAGCATGCACTTTGTTGGACCGTGCACTTTACTGAAGTGTACACATTGCTGAAAGGTGCACTTAGCTGAAGCATGCACTTTTCAAACTTTTTTCTTTCAAGCCTCAAACCCGATATCTACAATTTGGACCTTGTTTCTTAAATTTCCAATTCTTTTTTTCGGTTTAGCGTTTTACCCAACCGACCCATTAAGAAGGCATTGAGCATTCTAGCTCAATGCTTCCATTTTTCTTTATTTTCATTCTTATTTTCTTTCTCCCAATTACAATTATACATAATATCACATGTTCTTTCGACTTAAAGTTTTACCCAACCGACTCGTTAAGAGGCTTTGAGCATTGCTAGCTCAAGCCTCCCATATTTAAAATGGAATGATCCTCTTGATCATGGGACTCATTACCAAATCTACACTTGAGGTAGTTTACCCAAACCCTTTATTTAATGGCACTTAAGTAAATTTTAAGTCTTTTCGCCAAACCGGGGAATTCCATGTTTAAATGAAGCCTAGTGGACACATTTAACTCATTATCCCGTTATGATTAATTTATCCCTAAGGACATAGAGATTTCCAATGGCCTTGTATTTTAAAAACTCATTTAGCCATAATTTCACACCATAGACATATTCTTTGCTTTAAGGGCCATTTTGCCCAATTACTAGTATAACCACACTTGAGGTGGACTATTACCCTATTCTGACTTAACCATCTTGGCATTTTATCAAACACTTTATCAAGTTTCAATGGCTAACAAACCTCAAAACTCATGTTGGCATTTTATCAAACACTTGGTGGGCACTACTTTTAATTCTCGTCCAAGATGTCTAAGATCTAGAAAATTACCATGTATTCACTAGTTATCTCATTTCAGGTTATTCAACTTCATTCAATGATCATCAGTTCATGTCAAATGACTAACATTCACAATTCAACCCTAAAAGGCCCAATTTCTATAATAATGTTAAAACCCACTCCATCTCTTATGAGGGTTTTAGCCTAGAACAATCATACATATGATTTCTACATATATTTCCATTCATATCATGATTGTAAGCTAAATTTACACATCTATTTCATCATACCATCAACACTTACTTAACACAGAAACTCATCATATGTAATTTAATCACATACCTTAGGCTTGTAGGGGTAGATGGTTCAAAATCTTCAAGCATGCAAGGATTACATACTTAATTTACTTGTGATTTGTTGAATTTGGGGATTGGAATTTGGAGAGAAAACCTTATCTTTTTCTCTCTAATCTCGCCAACCCCCCCACACACACACACTATGTGTGTTTTAATTTTTTCAGCTTTTATAATTACAACTATCCAAAGTGTTCCATTTTAATCCCTATGGTTCGGTTTGTTATTAAGTAATCCATAACCTACTTGTTTTTACTATTATCAACACTTTATTAACTAGGTTAGATATTCCTAGTTATAAAGTTTCATTTTAAATATCCCAATAACATGGAAATCAAATTTTAATATTTTAGGGGCGTTACAAGATCAAACTTGTGTTTGTCTTTCTTCCAGTTTATCATAGTAGACGGCAGTGTCGGTGGTGCTTAGTCTTCGAGTGAGAAGGGCAATAAAAGGCAATATGATGACTTGAATAAATCAATTTAAATAAATATAAACAAGAATTATGCTTGCGCGCGTTACGCCGCAGAGACATTAAGCCCGAACTTTTTGTAACATAGACGTTCCGCTAAGTGTTGTTACATATTCTTAGTTTGTAGTACATGATATTTCATACAAAATGTAATACAATATAAATCAACAAAGTAAGGAAAACGAAGAAAGTAAAGAGTACAAACAATGCACATAATTCTTGTAAATTAACATTACATAAAGTAAAGTTGTTACAAATAACACTATTACAAAATAATAAGCCAAACCTAATTTTTGTGTACTACAAAAGCATTATCATCATGTTTTTGTGGCATATCTTTCCTACCAATGGTTTCATCCGGTTGCAGATACATGACAAAAGGGGCTTAATCAACGGTTACGCCAGTCGTTTGATACAACAAAAAAGCATTGACTGTCTTGGAATTGAATTGTGAGTGCCGGTTGATCTCTAAAAATAATAAATAATTGCCCGTTAGCATAATAAAAGCTAAATAATAAAAAAAAATAAGTACTAAGCTTGCCATGATGTAATCAACTCCGTCACACGTCGTGAATCTGAAATACGTACCCAATTGGGCAGGTAATAAAGAAAGAACAAATCAATGGAGCAAACACAGTTTTGCATAAAGTCTAACAACCTCTTGCACAAAACAAAAAATTGCATAAGTTGTTATTGCCAACAAATATAAACACAAAAACATATAAAATATCGCTATGTAAGATATCATACCTATTCATAGTAGGAATTTCCCAACGCTTCTTTGTCACGGCCCCCGACCCGGTTTGACCCGTTTCAGGAGCCGCGGGACAGAAATCCCGTGGTTTTTATTTAACAGTGGAAGTTTCTTCAGGATCTTTTAAAAACTGAAATATTTCCCGATTATTTTATTTCACAACTCGGGATAAAACCCGGTAATTTACAATCTTGAGATTTCACAAAGAAATCCTTTATTTTACAAAACATGTTTCTTTATTTTATACTGAGCCACTTCCTTAAGCTTGTAGTGCTTCGCGGCACTTTTCCTGGATCACAACAGATCACCTGAAACATGTTTGAAAAAGGTTTGGTCAGTGGGAAATACTGAGTGAATCATTCTTTTTACTAAAACGACTCATTTGTTATAATTCACAGTATTAAGAGCGATTACAATGTTTTTATATCAACCAACTACCCTCGGTACTTGTCACTCGACTCCTTTCTGTGACTGTGGTCATATCACCCATTGGCTAACTCGTTGTCCAATGGTGAAGATTATCAAGTAATGTATACAAAACCCCACATACCGGCTGTAATATGGAGATTACAAAGACTTAATCCCTGTAATTATAACCTTGAAAATAAATTGAGGTATTGTAGAATAGTTGATAAAAAGAGAATGACTCACATTGCAGATTTAATTGGGCAGAGCCTAGCCTACTGATTAGCCTTTTAACCTAAATTTAATAAGAGGCACACAATTCGGTTAGTAACTTAATACAGCCTTTATGATAACTCACGAGATTAAACCCTCACAACGAATGACAAAGTGCGATACTTAAACATCCATCGAATTAATGACGAATGACAAAGCATAACCCTAATGTGGGCAGCACTTAAACATCCATTGGATATTTTAATCGATCGGACAATGAATCGTAGCAGCGATTGAGTTATTACCCTGTATTGTGGCGTCGATTAGTGATCCGTGTGTGTTAATTGTGGTAAACAGAACGTAACTCAGTGCCTAAAACGAATTTCTTCGTCGAACGAACGATAGAATGCAAGTGCCAGGCCCTTCTATTTATACCCAAAATTTGCACCTCCCGCTAGTCGTAGAATAATCCGCGGTACGTGCCGCGTATCGCCTGGGATGTCAAAGTAGGGTAGGCCTGCTTCGTCACCTATCTAGCCCTGATGAGTCGACAACTTCGTAAAATTTGAATTTGACAGCGTTTTATAAGGATAATCGTTAATAGGGTTTTACCCCCCTTGAGTTTTAGGGGCCCTGATCCTAATTCTGATTTGTTCTGAAAATTTTAGGGTTTATGCAGAATCACTTGGGTGTCTCAATTAGGGTTTCCTTTTGGACAAATTAATTTAATAAATTTGACTTTTGATGAGAGTTGTTACATTCTCCCTACCTTAATAAAAAATCTCGTCCTCGAGATTTACTGGAATAAGTAAGGATACTTTCTCTTCATTTCTGGTCCTCTCTTTGAATCCCATTTTACTTTAACTAGCACTAATCGTTTGTGCTTGAGAAACTTCACTTTTCTGTCTTCTATCTGAAGAGGTTTCTCAACAAATTTTAACTTTTCGTTTACCTCTATTTCTTGAAGAGGTACTACCAAAGATTTGTCTGATAGACACTTCTTGAGGTTGGATACATGAAATACATCATGTACTCCAGCTAATTCTTCTGGTAGTTGTAAACGATAAGCAACTGGTCCTATACGTTGAATCAATGGAAATGGTCCTACGTATCTGGGACTTAGCTTTCCTTTCTTACCAAATCTAACAACTCCTTTCCAAGGAGAAACTTTCAATAGTACTTTGTCTCCAACTTGAAACTCCAACGGCTTTCGTCTATTATCTGCATAACTTTTCTGGCGATCTCTAGCCGTCTTCAATCTTTCCTTGATTTGAGTAATCTTATCAGTAGTCTCTTGCACTATTTCAGGACCTGATAATTGACTTTCTCTTATTTCTGCCCAACAAATCAGAGTTCTGCACTTTCTTCCATATAGTGCCTCAAATGGGGCAGTTTCAATACTCGAATGATAACTATTGTTATAGGAGAATTCAATTAAAGGTAAGTGATCATCCCAGTTTCCACCAAAATCTATTACACATGCTCGGAGCATGTCTTCCAGAGTTTGGATTGTCCTTTCACTTTGCCCGTCTGTTTGGGGATGATATGTAGTGCTTAGGTTTAGTCGAGTTCCCATTGCTTTCTGGAAACTTGTCCAGAAATGAGAAGTAAAACGACTATCCCTATCCGAAACAATGGAGAGTGGAACTCCATGTAAGGATACAACTTCATCTACATACAACTTTGCCAATCTTTCAATGCTAAAGGTTTCTTTCATAGGTAGAAAGTGAGCTGATTTGGTTAATCGATCCACAATTACCCAAATCTCATCATTACCTTTTCTGGTTTTGGGCAACTTAGTAACAAAATCCATTGTTATGAGTTCCCATTTCCATACTGGCATTTCTAATTGTTGTAGTAGCCCTGAAGGTTTCTGATGTTCTGCCTTAACTTGTGAACAAGTAAGACACTTTGAAACATATCGAGCTATATCCTTCTTTATGCCTATCCACCAGAAATTATTTCTTAAATCTTGGTACATCTTATTGTTTCCTGGGTGTATAGTATACCTAGATTTATGAGCTTCTTCTAAAATCTTATTTCTTAATTTCCCTGCTTTGGTATCCAAATTCTGCTTTTATGGAATCTCCAAATTCCATCTGCTACTTGTTCTAATTCTTTTATTCGTCCCTTCATTCCTTCAGCATCATCCTTGATTGCTGTTTCTTGGAAATGCTTTATTTGTTCCATTAAATCTAATTGTAGATTTAACCTGAGAGCACGAACTCGTCGTTGTTTTTCATAATACTTACGACTTAAGGCATCTGCAACTACATTTGACTTTCCTTCGTGATACTGAATATCACAGTCGTAATCACTTAGGATTTCCATCCATCTTCTTTGTCTCATGTTTAACTCTTTTTGCCCAAAAATATATTTTAAACTTTTATGGTCTGTATAGACAGTAAATTTACTTCCGTAAAGATAATGTCTCCAAATCTTAAGGGCAAAAATTACAGCTCCTAATTCTAAGTCATGAGTTGTATAATTTTCTTCGTGCTTTTTCAACTGTCTTGAGGCATACGCAATTACCTTCTTGCGTTGCATAAGCACACATCCTAAGCCTAGTTTTGAAGCATCACAATATACTTCAAAATCTTCAGTTCCTTCTGGTAAGGCTAAGATTGGAGCATTGGTTAACTTTTGCTTTAGAATTCTAAAGGCTTCTTCTTACTTAGGTCCCCATTCAAACTTAACTGCTTTACAGGTTAGCTTAGTTAATGGTACAGCTATTTTGGAAAAATCCTTAATAAATCGTCTATAGTATCCAGCTAAACCTATAAAACTTCTAATTTCCATTGCAGATTGTGGAACCTTCCAATTGGTAATTGCCTCTATCTTAGCAGGATCTACATGAATACCTTCGTGATTCACCATGTGTCCTAAGAATTGCACTTCCTTTAGCTAAAATTCACACTTCGAGAATTTGGCATAAAGCTTTTCTTTTCTTAACAAAGTTAAGAGTGCATGCAAGTGCTCACAATGTTCTGTCTGACTTTTGGAATAAATAAGTATATCATCTATAAAAACAATTACAAATTTATCCAAATACGGTTTACAGATCCTATTCATCATGTCCATGAATGCTGCATGTGCATTCGTTAACCCAAAGGGCATGACTGTAAACTCGTAATGACCATACCTAGTTCGGAAAGCAGTTTTAGGTATGTCTTCTTCTTGTACCTTTAATTGATGATATCCGGAGCGTAAGTCAATCTTAGAGAAATATCTAGCTCCCTGGAGTTGATCAAACAGATCATCAATCCTAGGTAATGGGTATCTATTCTTAATTGTAACCTTATTCAATTCTCTATAATCGATACACATTCGCATTGAACCATCCTTCTTCTTTACAAACAACACTGGCGCTCCCCAAGGGGATGAGCTAGGTTGTATGAATCCTTTACTTAATAATTCATCTAATTGCTTTTTCAGTTCTAACATTTCGGTAGGAGCTAACCGATAAGGTGCCTTAGCTATCGGTGTAGTTCCAGGAATTAGATGAATCCTAAATTCTACTTCCCTATCTGGTGGTAATCCTGGTAAATCTTCTGGGAATACATCTGGGTATTCTGAGACTACAGGAATTTCCTTAAGTTTTTTACCCTTAGTATTTATGATTACTGAAATCATATATACTATTCCTTGCTTTCGTTCATAACTAGCAACTTTCATTACTGATATGAACTTCATGGGCTTACGTGGTTTGTCTCCTATAATCATGATTACTTCTCCAGTAGGTGCCTGAATTTCTATAGAATTCTTATCACAAAGGATTCGAGCATGGTTGGCTATTAACCAATCCATTCCTAACACAACATCGAATTCAGCTAATTTCATAGGTAACAGATTTGCAGAAAATTTATGACCTGAAAGTTCTATTTCTACTTTTTGTAAAACCTGATCTATTTTAACTGAATTCCCATCTGCGGTTTCGACTGTAAAAATCTGCCTAATGTTGGTTAAAGGTAACTTAAGAGCTTGGCAGAATGAAGTATTGATAAAACTTTGGTTTGCACCAGAGTCAAATAATACTTTGGCGTAAATGTTGTGAACTAAAAACGTACCAGCTATCACATCTGGAATCATCTCGGCTTCCTGAGTAGTTAACTGAAAGGCTCGAACATTCTTCTTAGTAGCTCCGTCGGCTGTCTTGGCTTTGTTGTCTGCTGCTTTGACCAATTTAGGACATTCTGGTCTAAAATGTCCCTTTTCTACACAGTTATAGCAGATCGTTGTTTTCTTTCTGCAGTCTTCTTCACGATGTCCTACCATTTTACAAAAATTGCAGGTTTTACTACATCTTCCATAATGTTTCTTTTTGCAATTTTTGCAGAATGGCAAAGTTGAGGATTGCCATGTTCCTCTTCTCTTGAAGCTGTTATTATTACCCGTACGAAATCCTTGGGTAATTTTCTGAGCCAGTTCCTTCTTCCTGTTTTCATCTTGCGTGCGTACCAGTTCGTCAGTTAGGGTATTAGCTAATTCCACAGCATCGTCAATCGTGCGAGGTCTCACAGCTTTAACGATGTTACGGATTTCACTAATCAATCCCCAAATATAACGAGAAATGAGTACCGGTTCTGGCGAAGCCAGTGTTGGTACCACTCTAGCATATTCAAAGAATGTCGAAGTATAACCGCGACAATCTATACCCATCATTCTATGGTTTAAAAACTTATTTGCCATTTGATCTTTTTCATATTCGGGACAAAATTTTCTTTCTACAAGACTCTTAAATTCTTCCCATTTCATGGCATAAGCCTTATTTCTTCCTTTAGCCTGTAGCACCGTGTTCCACCATTCTAGCGCCCCTTCTTTAAAAAGATTGGACGCATACATGACCTGATCGTCCATGTCACATTTACTTATTGCAATTACTGCCTCGGTTTTCTCTAACCAACGCAGTGATGCAGTTGCTCCTTCATTGCCTGCAAATTCAGTGGGTTTACAAGCAAGAAATTCTTTGAAAGTGCAACCAGGTGTTGCGGCTTTCTTTTTCTTAGGGAGCAGAGCCTGTCGTGGATTATTATCGTGATTAATATGATCATTGCCTCCGTTTACGCTATTACTGAAGTTATCTTCAGAAATACGTTTGCTAGGAATGATTTGTTGCGGTTCTATTGGATTTTTAACAGCAGCAACGATTGCTGGAATAGCATTGGCTATCCCTTGAGCAACGATATTTTCTATATCCTGCCTAGTCATATATTGATCCCCCGGTTGTTGCTCAGATTGATTAACCTCATTAACTGGTTCATTATTAGCGTTTTCCATCTGATAATTAATATATATAATTTATTAGTATCAAATAAATAACAATTACACAACACAATTATACAGAGTTCATAATACCAATATAGCCAAAACTATCGATTTCTCGATTTCCATTTATATTTAATAGTATGCATCAATACATACTATTATCTTACAGAATTTTATTTGTAGTTATTTTACAGACTGATAAACACAACCATAGTTCCATAAATCCCCTATCCTTTGTCAGATGATATTCTAGTAATGGCGTTCCCTCTCATTGGATTTCCAGGAGATCTGTCCCCCAATCTCTTGGATCCTATTCCCAGCATCCATTAGTTCTTCGCCAAAGTGGCGGAGTTCAGCCATATTCTCGTTACTCATTGGTGGATTTGGTAAAGGTTCTGGATTGAACTGAGGAAAAAGCTTATAGGGATTGTTTTGGAGTTGTATTTCATTAGTCAACCATTCGTCTATTTGTGAGTGGATTGAAGGGTTTGGACTAGCTGGTTCTAAGTTCATTGGTAGTTGTGTTTCAAGAGAGTGAATAAAAACATTTTCATTAATAGGCTTAATAGTATTATAGCTTGTCAATATAAAATCTAGCTCTTCCTGAGATGGTAACCCCTCACTTTGCCTAGAGCTTTCCCCAATTTCCATTTTCTTAGGCTTAGGTTTCTCGAGAGGTGAAGTGTTGAATTCTATAGGTTCTTCTATGTCTGGTATATACCTATTGAAATCTCTGGAAACCTCTATTCTTACTGGATAAAGATTTAAATTCTGAAGGGCGTCAGACAAGTCACTCATGCTGTTATGCAAAATACACAAATACTAAGTTAAAAATAAAATTTTATAGAAAAACTTTTAAATATTATTTCATATTGGGTAACTACCAAAACAACTGAAAATTAATACACACTAAGGTTTACTGATTTATTTACTAGGTAAGGTTTCTAGATTGTAGGTAAACCGGGTGCATAAACTCTGAGTCAGATTATTTTAAAGATTTGTATTTATTGCTACAGTGGCTAATATATAGAGACCTGCCCATACTGTACACAATTAGTCAGATAATAAAACACATAATCACAAAATAGTATTTAATTAAGTATTTTCTAAATACTTAATTGGCTTAAATCAGTGGCTCTGATACCACGTTTTTCTGTCACGGCCCCCGACCCGGTTTGACCCGTTTCAGAAGCCGCGGGACAGAAATCCCGTGGTTTTTATTTAACAGCGGAAGTTTCTTCAGGATCTTTTAAAAACTGAAATATTTCCCGATTATTTTATTTCACAACTCGGGATAAAACCCGGTAATTTACAATCTTGGGATTTCACAAAGAAATCTTTTATTTTACAAAACATGTTTCTTTATTTTATACTGAGCCACTTCCTTAAGCTTGTAGTGCTTCGCGGCACTTTTCCTGGATCACAACAGATCACCTGAAACATGTTTGAAAAAGGTTTGGTCAGTGGGAAATACTGAGTGAATCATTCTTTTTACTAAAACGACTCATTTGTTATAATTCACAGTATTAAGACCGATTACAATGTTTTTATATCAACCAACTACCCTCGGTACTTGTCACTCGGCTCGTTTCTGTGACTGTGGTCATATCACCCATTGGCTAACTCGTTGTCCAATGGTGAAGATTATCAAGTAATGTATACAAAACCCCACATACCGGCTGTAATATGGAGATTACAAAGACTTAATCCCTGTATTTATAACCTTGAAAATAAATTGAGGTATTGTAGAATAGTTGATAAAAAGAGAATGACTCACATTGCAGATTTAATTGGGCAGAGCCTAGCCTACTGATTAGCCTTTTAACCTAAATTTAATAACAGGCACACAATTCGGTTAGTAACTTAATACAGCCTTTACGATAACTCACGAGATTAAAACCCTCACAACGAATGACAAAGTGCGATACTTAAACATCCATCGAATTAACGACGAATGACAAAGCATAACCCTAATGTGGGCAGCACTTAAACATCCATTGGATATTTTAATCGATCGGACAATGAATCGTAGCAACGATTGAGTTATTACCCTGTATTGTGGCGTCGATTAGTGATCCGTGTGTGTTAATTGTGGTAAACAGAACGTAACTCAGTGCCTAAAACGAATTTCTTCGTCGAACGAACGACAGAATGCAAGTGCCAGGCCCTTCTATTTATACCCAAAATTTGCACCTCCCGCTAGTCGGGGAAGAATCCGCGGTACGTGCCGCGTATCTCCTGGGATGTCAAAGTAGGGTAGGCCTGCTTCGTCACCTATCTAGCCCTGATGAGTCGACAACTTCGTAAAATTCAAATTTGACAGCGTTTTATAAGGATAATCGTTAATAGGGTTTTACCCCCCTTGAGTTTTAGGGGCCCTGATCCTAATTCTGATTTGTTCTGAAAATTTTAGGGTTTATGCAGAATCACTTGGGTGTCTCAATTAGGGTTTCCTTTGGACAAATTAATTTAATAAATATGACTTTTGATGAGAGTTGTTACATTCTTGAAATATATGGGAATGAATCTATCCACTACATTAGCGTTAGACATGACATTCAGCAATCTGTAACAAAAACAATAATCAAATGTTATACCAATGGCACGAAAGTTAAAAGCATTAAAATACTATACGTACCAACAAATGTAGGTAGTAGAAACCCTGAAGCAAAAGGTACAACACAATTAGGCATTCAAAACCCAAAAAGGCAATACTATAAAAAATCAAAGTAGATATTAGTGATCAACGATGTGTAAATACATATACAGGCTGGTTATCGACTATAAGTGGTGGCTGCATTAAATCCACTTTCATTGTCATGCCTGGATAAAAAACATCTTTATAGCCATAAGAAAGTAAACATAAATCGTAAATACATCATCATGTATAAAATAAACAAAGTATGCAAGCCACCTACCTCATCAAAACCAAAAAGCCAACATAACAAATAAGCAAAAATTCTTAGATGTGGTTACCCTCACCATCATTGACCAGATAAACAAAAACAATGAAAAAGAGTACTTACGAATATCCACCATTGACAGCCGACATGTTTTCTCAGTTTCTAATCTGCATACAAACTGCATATGATGAACCTAAAGAACAAACTTCTTTAACCAATCAAAATGAATGCGTAGAAAAAAAAAAGTATGAACAAGGGCTCAGAATCATAGTAACGAAATTTGCCTTCGCCCAAATTTACCACGGCTGCAATTGTAGTTGCAAAAGGTAAAGAGAAAATCTCCATACAACACAATTGCCATCTACACTGGCCAACCAAGATATTGATTGGATCTACACATTCCAATTTATACAACCGATCATCATCATGGCCTCGTCATTAGAAAAACAAATACAAAAATGAAACAATGTAAAAGATAAATCCGTAATTTACTCGTTACCAAAAATCCTAGTAAAGCATGACATATCTGAGACACACCATAATCCTTTCAAAAGAACCAATTTAAAGATTTTTATGCATTGTTAGTTTTATCTCCAATTTTGTATGTCTCAGCATAGCGTCACAAACACACAACCTTAATACAAGTAGTTTCGTACAACAACTGAGTCATCCTCACCAACTGAATAACCAACAACTCACACTTTCTAAGCAACCATTGCATCAGCAAAGCATCACAAACTCATCTAAAGAAGATAAATAGTCTTAGACGGCTAAAGAGCCACCCTCACTCACTGAATACCCTTCAATACACAACCTTCCAAAATCAAAGCATACCATCATACAACCACGTGCAAAATTATAACAGTCTCGAATAACTAAATAGTCATCCTCACATACCAAATACATAAAAGCACAATAAGAGCCAACAAACAACGTCTAAACAAATCATCATAGAACAAACCGCACCGTCTAAAAAGTCTCTGAATACTAAACAATAATCATCAGCTTCAAACCAACATCAAAGACATAAAATCGAACTACCTTTGAAGACATGCAAGTTTGTTATCACACGTTAAAACACATAAAACCCAACAAAACATCATCAAAGTTGACATCAAATACGGACCGTCAAAAGAAACCGGTAGACCCAAAACATCAGCCGACTGTAACAAACCCTAAAACACGTCTTCCTTAAAGACGAACCGAACAATAAGCATACCATGGCGTAAAAGCTCTGGTAATATCAGTAAGAAACAAACCCAGTAAACTAAAAGTAAGAAAGAAGTAAACACAAAATCGAAGACGTTGAAACAACATACATCAACACAAGAAGCAAATACTTAGCGGCTTTGGCCGAAAAACGCACATAAGTAACAGAAACCCACTAGACAAACCGTTCAAACAATAAGACCCAATAAGCAAGTCGATCGAACAACATACGTAAACAAGCAAACAAAGAACTTACCTAAAGTAGCTGGAAATTCACCGAGGAAAGTCAATTCAAGTAGCCCAAGTGTAGAGGCAGAGAGAGATTGAGAGAGCGTAAAGGATATGACACGGTAAGGTGTAAGGGGGCAACTTTTTAAACCCCCACCGATCCAAAATGTACAAATAAAAAACAAAACAAACAAACACCCCAAGCAAGTAAAAATAACAAAACACAAGGTACAACCCATAATGCATACAAATCTTGTAAATTAACATTATATAAATATGTTTTTTTTAAGGGCGGAAATTTTATAACACTTAAGCAAGGCGCTCAAGAAACAGTACAAACAGAATTAAAAACAAATACAGGAACTACATAAACAAGTAAAATAAGATTAGAAACTAAAACATCTCCAATTTCCCCATGTAGTCTCCGAGAGTCCTGCCCGATTTTTTATCCAAGTGAACGATATTGCTTTTATGTCTCCAATTACCTTTGTAATGTTGGGAGTTTTTTTGTCTAAAGATGATTTCATTTCTCATTAGCCATAGGTTTTAACAAGTTGCCGCCACAATAGCATAAACTGCCCTTTTGAATTTCTTTTTCCATTTGTATGAATCTATAACTTCCAATAGTTGAACCACGCTCATTAGGTACATCGGTTGCTAAATCTTCATCCATTAGAAGACTAAAGTCCACACCATTTGAGCCAAATCACATGTTATGAGAAGATGATTAACCGATTCTAATGCATTATTACAAAACACACACTGCAAAGAGGCTAAGTGAATACAGCGGATTTGTAATGCCTCTTTTATGGCTATTATGTCGAGTACCACCCTCCAAAGGAAACAATTAACCTTTTTAGGAATCCAATGCAGCCATTTGAGAACTTTCGTTTCATTAATTATGTCGATATGGTCCAGCTCTTCCCTGACCCTTTTGACTGTGAATTATGTTGTCTCCGAGCCCGATTGCCATAACCAGACGTCTTCACTGCCATGAATATTGATATCCTTTATTCTTGAGATACACTCAGCCCATTCTTTAATTTGCTCCTCATTTGTCAAAGTGGTGCTACTGCCCCATATCCATTCGATGGTATTCTGACCGGAAATATATCTATCCGACACTAGACAAGTTTTTTCACTTTCCAGTGCATAGAGATTGGGGAAAATATCACGAAGTGGTCCGTTACCTACCCAGTTGTCCAGCCAAAAAAGCGTCTTATCTCCTCTCCCTACTTTCGGAATTAGTCTATCTTGGACATTGATAGGTTGGTTTTGGGTTAAACGACCCATGTTTACAATAGCCTTCCAGATCCCACCAAGTGATCTTTATAACGGAATATATGATTGATTTCTCACCCCTACCATGCACAGCCGTGATTACTCTTGCCCACAACGAGGACGTTTCGTTTTTATAACGCACACACCATTTGATCATAAGGGCTTTATTTGTAGAGGATAAACTACCTATACCCAAACCCTCTTTATTTTTTGGTGCAACTACTTTAAACCATGGGACCCAACTAACTTTATCTTTATCCATGCACCCACCTCACAGAAATTTACGACGAATTCTTTCAAGTTGTTTTAGCACTTGAATTGGTGCACTAAAAAGTGATAAATAGTAAGATGGGAGATTACCTAGTACCACTTCAACAAGTGTAGCTCTTCCGCCAAATGACAGTGTTCTCGCTTTCCATAAGCTAAGCTTCCCCTCGAATCTTTCAATAATCGGTTTCCAGTTTTTAACCATGTAACACCCCGAAAACGGGTTTGGTAATTAAACCTCGTTAATACTAAAGAGCGGGTAGAATACCGTTAGCAAAAAAAAAGATTTACCCGGAAATTTATTAGGATTCAAATAAATAAGCCTAATAATAAATAAAAGAGAGCAAACGACTTGAGAAGACAAAAGTTCATAAGGAGTCCGAGTTAACGAGACTTAAAATAAAACGGGTTGTGAACAAGATAAAATAACTAGGAAATAAATAACCTAGTTAGTTACAAGTTTTGTAGTTATGTGAAACTTTGGTCAAAACATGTTATATGCAACAAGGGTAAGGTATAGGGGCCAAAAGTGAAACGATGGAAAAATAGTTTTATTAAATAAAACAACTAAAAACCAAACACACACACTTGGTGTGTGTCTGGTCGCAGGAAAACACAGGGGGCGACCTAAACTCTCACAAATCTCTAAAATTGAAGGTCAAGATCAATTCCAAAACGAAATCCGAGCCTAGATTGGTGATCTCCATTGCAAGGGGGTCATAAGGCATGTGAAACTTGATAGAAAATCTCTACTTGAAATTCTGATGAACTTAGAGAATTCGGAAATTGTTGATGCATGATTTTTATATGGATGAAATAGGAATATTGTAGTGTCTACTGTCTAGGAGTAAACCCTAGACACGTATATGTTGAAATCATGTCCAATTCTAGTAAAATCCACGAACACCATTGAAGGTGATTGTTGTTAGGGTTTTTTATTGCTAAAAATAGTGTTATAATTTCATAAACATGTTTTAATTGAAAGCTGAATTCAAACAGTTTCTGATCAGAATTTACAGCCGACTTGTATTGGCTGTAACATGGATAAAACCTGACAAAAACATGTGTTTCTTGAGTCTAAAATGTAATTCCAGGAAATATCTTTAAAACCCCACTGGAATGGGATTTTTTCGACGAAAATTGAATGTTTTATGAATTTTTCGGTATCGAAGGTTCAGGCTGCGTTTTCTGGCAGAATTTGAAGCCCATTATGAATGTCATAACTCAATTTAAGAATTGAATTATGATCTCAAATTTTTAATGTAGGAAGCTTCAGGTAATTGAAAAAATCTCCAATTGTAATTTCGTCAATCGGATAAACGAGAAATTTTAAATGAATTTTTTCGTAAGCTGCAGTCAGAAGTGACGAATCTGATTGCAGCTTAGTAAATGAATTTTTACGAATTTTTGGTAAACAGTTAGATCTTGAAATTTTAACACAAGGCCTAATCCTCCGAGAGTTACGTCACATAAAAAATCATAATTTTTGAAGACTTGTAAACAGGTTAAACAAGTCACCAAAAATAGCCCATTTTCAGTGATATGAAATGCCTAAATGAAATTGCAGTCTACTTGGTTGTGTGTAAAACGTGATTATATTAGGTGTTCGGATGAATGCTAATGATGAGAAATGTGTAAGGTGGAAAATCGTATTAAATTATGGTTAATCTAACCACCTTGTGAACATTGGATAATAGTTTGGCGCTTAACAAGGTAGGTGGAAGCTTATGGATGAAGCGGGTCAAACGGAGCGAGTATGGAAAGAAAAGCGTGGCATGGATGCAAGGTAAGTAAATCTTACACCCTTTTATTTTAGAATGCGTAATGATTATAAAGGTTATGAAAATGATAAGCTAATATTTGAAATGTGATGTTCCGACGTAAATTGAAACGGGTCGGAATAAGCGAAAGTGATGAAAACCTTAATGAATGGTAAAAAGGGGTTAAACGGTAATTTAAGTCAAGAGATGACGAACTAACAAAAAGTTGTTTTTTGAAATGTTACCTCATGGGGGTAACTTATAATGAGAAAAGGGATAAAAATGGGAATTGGTCAAATGTCGACTAGTGTAAATCGAAGTTAAAAGGATACCCATGGCGTAAGCCGAATGGGTTGAGATCGTAAGAAAAGAATTTAAGGGAAGAAGGATTTGGTAATAAAATCCGGGACGGGATGGATCTATGAATTGGATTTCAAAAACCATGTTTTTGATTAAATGGGTAATATTGGGCATATAGGCCAAACGGGTCGAATGGTGGTGACAATGCCATTTGGCATTAGCGACTAATGTGGTTGTCAAGTCTTATATTGACAGGAGCGATTAGCAAATCGGATAATTACGTCGCCATAGATTGTGTGATAATTAAAGCGAGGTATAAATCGGGTCTATTTGTTGACCCGGGCCAGATACGCATATATAGACTTATAGTTAAAAGTGCAATGTTTGGGTTAAATGCCTAGAAACGGGTCTTTTCCATAAAACAACCAACCGAAGTGTAGAATCCGAAAAATTGTTCAAATATACTAAATCCACCACAAGAATAGTTGTGGTGTAATGTAAGTAGATAATACAAATGTGGGAAAAGGATGGGTGAAAAGAATGAGTGAAATTTAAACTTAAAAATTCAAATTCTCTAAACGGGTCGAATAATCATAAAAAGGGATTTATAAGCCTTAAGCTTATAAATCTGAATTTGATGTGAACAAGAAGATAAACGGGTCTGTAATTAAATTACGTACGTGTAGGAAAAAGAATCACGCAAAACGGGTAAGTAGAATGAAAGTTATGCCCTTTTAAAGTTCGTTTTTCGTCTAAAACCATAGCTGGGCAGATATGCAGCTCCCAGACCTGGAATCGCTGGAAAAGGGTCTCTCCCGCGCCACGCGACGGGTAACGTTGTTTTGGGCATGACGGACGTCGCGACACGCGACATGTTGAGATGAGTCTCGCTCGACACGCGAGAGACATCAAAGTTGGAAATAATTATTTTGTTGATTATTTGATGTGTAGAACTTGTTTAAACTTATATGTAAGTTATCAAAACTAACTTTTATGTTGGTTTTGATCATAGGTGCTATCAAGTGTACCCGGATGTAGATCAAGCGATGACAAAGGACCGAACACACGAAAATGAAGCTTCCGCAAGTTGTTTCGTCGTTATTCTTAAATGATGAATTAAATCACATTATGTTGTATTACCTTAAATTGTAAAAGTTTTTAATAAACCCGTATTTTTCATTGTAATTGTAACCGTAATTACATAATTATGGTCTTAAACTATACGAAAATCGTAAAATAATAGTAAGGGTCTTACAAGTTGTTAATCAGAGCTCATGATTGAAGGGTAAGTGTTCGGTTCGAGGCTTGATCGCAAATCCGGTAAGTACATGTATGTTAATGGTTTAGCATGTTAAAGTGTCGTAAACAACACATAGGGTTATCGCGTAATACACGCAACCCCAATTAAAATGATTGATACAATTAATGAAATTACGTGCGTTGACACGTATAGCAGAAGGCCTCGCATTATAATACGGGCGATCATTGATGTCGACATTACTAACCTTTGTGAATGTTTTAGTTGAAGGACACTCGCATCTGATGTAACATCCACCAATTTTAGAGCTATAGGATTAACGACCCGCCACCCGTAACTTGTGGTTATGTCATGAGCCTGTTGCGTTTCCTTGGTTTGATATGTTAGACACATGCCATGTTTTTATGTTTATCTTGAATCACATGCTTGCTATGAGGAATTGTTCAAAACTTATCTTTTGTTATGTACGTACCAAACTTGTATACTCGCCTTTGCTTTTGCATTGAACTTTATTTTAAACATGTTACAGGTTGAGGATGATGATGCTATGAAATGAAGTAGCGTTGATGCCTAGATACACATATAGACGTTTAGGTCAAATACATTGTATAAATGTCATACTTGTTGACGTATTGTTTTCTTGTATTTAACATGTTGTATTTCAAATTTCATGTATTGTAACATTTATTTATGAAAGAAATCAATTTATCTTTAATTCTATTGTCACAATTTAGCGTTATGTGTGATGAGCAATCTTTCTTCGTCTCACTCCGATGTTTCCGCAATCGGTTGGGGTGTGACAGATTGGTATCAGAGCCATAACTATAGGGAATTAGGAAAAGTAGAAATGCTTTTACCTAGTCTATAGTTTTTAGAGCCTTATTCGTATATTTTGCTTGAACTACTACATGATACTTCATTTGTTTCTTATTTATGCTATTTTAAACATGTATATCACTCGTGAGTAATATTCGACACGATATTCTTATGCATTAATGCTTGTCTTATTATGTGTTAACACTTGTTTCATTGCTCGATTCTTTATGTGTTACTCTAAACATATTTCTCTATGTGTTAATACATGTTTTATCATTTCGTTATCCAAGCACCATTCTTGATATGCTTTCTTATGTGTTTATACTTGTTTATGTATTTCCTTTGACATACACTTCCCTCATGCATTTTACTCGATTATTCTAAATCCGACAACACTCCTATTACAAAAATGAGACGACTTCACCAAAATAGGCGTGAAACCCACAATTTGGTGAATGACTCTCGATCCTTCTACTTTTCTTTTCTTACACGAAATTCACCACCAAGTTAGGAGTGAAATCCTCACCTTGATGGAGAAATTCGAATTTCAAATTCTAGTGGACCCTCGTCAAAGTGTCAAAATTAACTTTTGACCCGACGAGTACCAACCACACTCCGGATACTAAATCGCCAAGTTAGGGGTGAAACCCGCACCTTGTCGACTAGTTCCACTCTTTGATTTTCATTAAATCCCGCCAAGTCTCGAATTTTCAATTGAATTTCGGACATGTAGTAACCGGAAGGGTAAATACCGTTAACCGACTTGTCGGCAAGAGTATTTCACCTATTAGGCCAAAGCATGCTCCTCAAATTCGAAAGACTTTTCGACCACTTTGGTTAGTGTAACACCTGTGCCTTCACGGCCATCAAACAAATACCGAACCAATGAAATATTATATTTCATACTTGGGATTGGTAAAAATATGTGTATCTTTTGCACATATCAACTCTTGTTCGATTTCAAACTCTAAATCGCTTTCTGGAAGGTTATACGCGCACTAATGCGTAAATATAACCAGTTTAATGCAACAAACACTCCGGAATAGTGAAATAGGTTTAACATACCTAAAATAACCTTTACATAACTTAGATATAAGTTTTGGAAGGTTTGGTGTGGTGAAATCAAAGTTAATTCGCTTACAGGGACTAAACTTGACAAACTGCGAAAGTATGCCAATTTGAACTGTAACAGACACTCCGTAACATGACCATAAGTTAAACATACCATAAATAACCTTTACATAGCTTAGAAATAGGCTTTGAGGGGTTCGGTGTGCTAAAATAAACTTTTGTGTCATTCAGGGACTAAAAGTGTCAAAAAGTGCACAAGTTTGCATTTTCGCGCATAACTTACGTTCTGAATACATCTGGACATCCAAAAATTTATGTAAGCATGACTACATTATATTTTAGTGTTCGCCTTAAGAAAAATCCATTCGTCGCGTCATTTGGATCGTTTTTCGCGCTTATGCGCATTCCGTCGTAATTAAGCGAATATCGCGATCGTACGACCAAACGAACCGACATCTGAGATATTTTTGAGCATGTTTTGAGTTCCCTATACTTTAACTTCATTTTAGAGCCTTGAAATGAGGTTAACGGGGTTCAAACACATCGAAAATCGCTTAAACGGGCTGCAGGGACCATTTATGCCAATTCTGAAACTTTTCTGATTCAGGGGGGGTGCTAGCGTAGCGCGACTGCCTAATGCCTTGGCAGTAGCGCTACGCGACTGCCTATTCTGGGCAGAAACATGCAGAAAACTCATTTTTCGCATTTTCGGGACCAGATTCGATGTATCGACAGCTGTTTACAGCTGTTTTGCACTCCCAAATCCTTTGCCACATGTTGATAGCCTATGGTTAGTGCCAATTTAGTCACCATAACCTTCCGACACTTGTACGGACATGATTAAGGCACGAGTTTCGACAAACGATCTTAACGGTTCGGGTATTCCTATAAATACCCCACCCCCTTTTCTTCATTTCTCACAAATCTGATCATTTGGGCTCTAAGTTGGAACCTTCGTTTCATACCTGAGCTATTTTGATCTGGGTTAGCTTTCGGGGACCCTTCGTAAGTATTCTTTTGTTCTTTTCCTTATTTTTTTACTGCTTTTCGAGTCAGAAAGTCAAACTTTGTTTGACTTTCAGCATTGACCAGTAATGGTCAATGCGAAGTTCGTTAGAACTTCGCAACGTGATTGTAATCACGATGGTCATAGTCCCTTGGGACTATGCCTACTGATTACCACGTTGTCTAGGGTCGTAGGGTAGGCGATCTAATAAATCGCCTATACCTTCGAACCCGACCCAGTTTGGTCGATCATAGGGATCCGACCAAACACATTAGGTGACTATAGTAGGTAGGGAATAACCTTCCGAGGTTATACCCTATGGTCACATCGTTTAAGTAGTTGTATGATAGGTAGTTTATATGCCTTAGGTAAATTACCAGAATACCCTTTTCATGTATAATTGGTAATTAAGCATATGTAACCTAAACTTTTGTCACGTAACTGATTATGTAACATGTTTAGGCATATAATACTTGTCATAGGACTAGTTAGGCGGTCCGAACGCGTTTCACGCGCACGACGCGTTAAAGTAGCATAAGCTTCCTAAACGGGTCGTAATGGGTCGTAAACAATTATGTTAGGTTTCATTTAGTATGTAGGCTTTGTTAAACCATATCACACGAGTCTCCACACTCGTTTGGTTTACAAACCCTAATGCTACCCAGTCTTCCGATTTAGGTCCGGTTATTTAACATAGTTACCTATATTAGGAGCCGTTTGATTCCGAGATCTCTAGCACTGCTTGGTGGTTATCTTTAGACAACTGAGCAATCTCAAGTGAGTACATAGACCCCTCTTTTACTATTTTCCAAACTGTTTTGGGGTGGAACACATGTGCCTACTTGTTACTTTCATGCTTTCCTGTTTTCACATCATATACCGACTATGTTTGTTAGTACATTATAGTACATGATTTCATTATTTTTCTGCTATGTATGTTGACTGATAACATGCTAAGCACATTGATTTACATGACTTTTCTGCTATGTATGTTGACTGATAACATGCTTAGTACATTGTTTTACATGACTTTTCTACTTTGTATGATGACTTTGCATACTTAGTACATTGTTTTATACTGCATCTCTGTTGCATATGTTCCAGTAACATATGGACACATGGTTTTATAGCTCTACCCTGTATGTTTACTCTAGCATACTAGGTACATTATCTTCATAAAACATGCTTACATTTTGGTATGACATTTGGTTTGTTTAAACTATACTATACATTCATTAACACCGATCATGCCGCTCGGTAGTAGGTAGTGGTACCATAGGACTTGACAAATCCCGTTCCGGACATCCCAGGGAAAGGGGATGAAAGGAATGACCGAATCCGAATACATATTCTCTTGATAACTCACTTTTACATAGTTATCCGTCTGTCTCAAGGCTTGGATGTATGAATTTTCACAATACCGCATAAATGTTCATATTCAGTATAGCATGCATATATCTTACAAAACATAACTTTGATTTAAACCAAGTTTTACTTCAATACTTTGTTTTGTACATTTTTACTTATGGTTTAAGTAGTCTAAATTTTACTTACCATACATATCATTTTGGTTATACATTACTTGACTACTTTTGGACTATAGACATCTGACATGGATATTTGACATAGACATTTGACATGGACATTTGACATAGACATTTGACATGGATATTTGACATAGACATTTTGACATGATTTACATCTTGACATGAACATTTTACATTGTTTGGTTTGCTTTGGTTTGATTAAGTGATTAAGTAACGATGCGTGTGTAATATGATACAAGCATGGTGGATACGCCGCTGGTACTTCCTATATATAAGTGTTTGTATGGTATTACATGTCGTAACGTTATTTGAATCATTTCAGTTTGAGACATAGAACATTTCATACAAATAACATACTTTTCACAAGACATTGATTTATAAACAACTTATCTTATGCAAACACATTTTACTTGGTTATTCATTTAACCTTACATTTGTTTTATACTTATCATCTGATCTTATCGTTTTTCAAATGATTTAAAAGACAAAGCAAATAACAAGGTTCATGACTAAACATTTTCTCAAACATAAGTCATGAATCTTATTTTCACAAAACCTATGTATCTCACAGGCATTTTTATGCTGACGTACCTATTTTCACATGTGTTTTTCAGGAACTGTTGCATAAGATGGTCAAGATACACATAGACAGACCTGGGCTTTAGTAACAATAAAAGATGCAAGACTAGTTAATTATGTTGTATTTATTTGTTTATTAAGACATTGTAACACTTTTGATCAATAAAACGAAACTTCAATTGCCATGGATTTGAAACATTAATTCTGTTACAACACTCCCCGATGTTTCCGCCACGTTTGGTATGTTCTACGTGGTCGGGGTGTGACATAAAAGATGGTATCAGAGCCAATGGTTATAGGGAATTAGGTTATTAGTAATGCTTTGACCTAGTCTATAACCTTCTTAGGACCCTAACGCGAGTTTACTTGCGTTTAGTCATAAAACAATACCGTCACCTATCCTTAGGCGACGACCACAACAAGAACATATATTTCAAAACCGCTTTGAAAATTAATCATCTGTTCTAGGATGATTGATTACTAGGTTTTGAACTCTCTATTATATGGTTTTGAACCTCTTTGAGTTTTCAAAACTTCGTCAAGGTTTTGGGTTTTAAATAATGTGAACACGTGCAAACTGGAAGGGTGAATGCCTGTATTCTGGGTTTTCTGGCTAGGCAAGCACTTCGTATACATCTCATCAGACGCGAGACCAGTTGTGCTTACCTGGGAATTCTTGGGATGAGTGTTCACTTATTAGGCGAGCATGTCTTCGCGATACATTATTTTTGACCCATTTACTTTGATCAGTCACCGTCTCATTTGTTTGCCTTAGGTAACAAACAAATGATCGCAATCTTCATGCGTTATCATTCTGTTTTGATTGTCCAATAATCTTTCACCTGTTTCTCCCTATGCCCTTTCTTTTTCTTCAAGAATGTCTCTTCATCACGATGACGCCCAGATATCTGAGCAAGCAGCCAAAATTCGCTCAGCGAATAGGCGAAGTAGCCCTGAAGACTGTTGAATTAGCTACTGCCATGTATCATCTCCAGGATGAAGCCACTCAAGAGTCACCAAGACAGGCAGGACCTAGTCAGGTGACAGCACCATCAGCCAAGAAACAAATCGAGGAATCAAAGACCATGGATGAACGATCCCCTAAGAAGTCAAAGAAGCGAAAGGCTTCTCAGAACTTCGCCATGGTCGCTCACAATGGTAAAGCAGTCCCCAACCAACCAGCTCAACCCCTTGCTAGGTGTGTATGGCTTTTCCTATGATACCTACATCAAGGAACTATGTACCTTACAAACTACTCTTGTGGTTTCTCTCTCTCAAATGATTGCTCATGATTCCCTCGAAAATTTTAAGTACTCATTTCACTCTAAGAAACAAAGTACAGAAAAATTAAGTGACATTATGAGTAATCGTGCCTTTCGCACATCAGTGCCTTTAAATCCTTGGTTAGATAACTAAGGGTATTTTCAAATCTCATACCCATTACGTTTTGATTTTTCAACATACACAGTACCAGTATTTCAAAACAATCTTCATGATCTCAAAACATTTCATATAGTTTGAAAACAATTTTTCTAGATGCATTGTCTGTGTTATTTCAAAAACATTGGCCATGTTATCAAAACCAACCTTTCTAATTTCAAAATATTTCATATAGTCTGAAGACAATATTAACACAATACATTTTCTGATCAAGTGCATGATTTCGAAAAGCATCATTCATGTCTTTCAAAAACCTTATACATAATTTCAAAATTCATTTCGCATGATTTTAAAACATTTTTGTAAATATATCTACATAATACACCTACTTTATGATTTCAAAAAGTATTATATATAAGGTTTCAAAAACGTTAAACACATTTTTCTTAAAAGAACCCCATGCATAGTTTTCAAAAACATTTCCTCATACATTGACTTAACCTTCAAAATTCTGCTTCATATGTCGCCTTGGCATATCTAGCATCTCAATTTCATAAGCATTTTTACTTCATGTTTTGACATAAGCACGTCCAGTGCAAGGTATCAAAACATCTTCAACTTCTAAAATCCATAAGGGATCTTTTTATCTTCACAATTAGATCCTTGTGGATGATCATCATTCAAATCAGAGTCCTTAATTGGATTCCTTATGTACCTAAATTCGAACATTTCGGTTCCTTAAAATCGAAATCGAATTCTTTCTTTTAAAGATCTTTCTATCTTTATAGTTAGATTCTTGATAATGTTTAAAGTACCAAATGAAATCCACGAGATGGATTTCTAGTGTGCTTTAAATACATGTACTCTGTTAGCAGAACAAACTTCTAGTTAAACAATTTTGTGGTTATGTGACTATGTGTTTACTCATCTTATGTTTTCTTTTATGCATTTTTTGGTGTTTTTACTACTCTGGATATTCTTTATCCAAATCCTCGCAGGATCTTTCATATCTTCATATGAGAGATTCGTAGCAGGATATTCAAAAGGTACTACCTTAAATCCTTAATGGGCTTCTATGTAATAGTTAAGACCCTTAGATTATATAGTACTGCTCCATGATCCATTAGAGACCCTTTAGTGGTCTAATCAAAAAGATTGATTCACAATTTGGTTAAAGAACGACATCTAGTGATGTAGCTGGACAGACTCCTTGATAGTCTATTTAAATCATTTATTGATTTAGTCTAAAGGACTCTATGGCGGTCTAAGTCACGCTCATCACAGGATTGTTCATTTGGTTTTACCCTACACATTATAAAATAGACTGTGTGAACTGTGCAAGGAATTCTCTAATTATGTATGCGCACATAATTATGAAATTTAGTGCACAGAAATCCAGTAAGATTTATTATGTGAAGGAACCGATAGTGACAACAATAACAAAATGAGAACGATGTAATGGAGGCATGGTGGACGCACCAATGACGCTTTATATACTTGTATATAAGTGTCCCTTTTACATTGCAAGCGTGATGTTATTAAAGTTACTAGAAGTTCAGAACCCTAACCAATGTTGTTCGATCTTTTCAAACTTCATGCTTTCAAGCTCTCACAAGTTTCCTCTAAATAAATTTCGGGACGAAATTTCCTAAAGTAGGGGAGACTGTAACACCTGTGCCTTCACGGCCATCAAACAAATACCGAACCAATGAAATATTATATTTCATACTTGGGATTGGTAAAAATATGTGTATCTTTTGCACATATCAACTCTTGTTCGATTTCAAACTCTAAATCGCTTTCTGGAAGGTTATACGCGCACTAATGCGTAAATATAACCAGTTTAATGCAACAAACACTCCGGAATAGTGAAATAGGTTTAACATACCTAAAATAACCTTTACATAACTTAGATATAAGTTTTGGAAGGTTTGGTGTGGTGAAATCAAAGTTAATTCGCTTACAGGGACTAAACTTGACAAACTGCGAAAGTATGCCAATTTGAACTGTAACAGACACTCCGGAACATGACCATAAGTTAAACATACCATAAATAACCTTTACATAGCTTAGAAATAGGCTTTGAGGGGTTCGGTGTGCTAAAATAAACTTTTGTGTCATTCAGGGACTAAAAGTGTCAAAAAGTGCACAAGTTTGCATTTTCGCGCATAACTTACGTTCTGAATACATCTGGACATCCAAAAATTTATGTAAGCATGACTACATTATATTTTAGTGTTCGCCTTAAGAAAAATCCATTCGTCACGTCATTTGGATCGTTTTTCGCGCTTATGCGCATTCCGTCGTAATTAAGCGAATATCGCGATCGTACGACCAAACGAACCGACATCCGAGATATTTTTGAGCATGTTTTGAGTTCCCTATACTTTAACTTCATTTTAGAGCCTTGAAATGAGGTTAACGGGGTTCAAACACATCGAAAATCGCTTAAACGGGCTGCAGGGACCATTTATGCCAATTCTGAAACTTTTCTGATTCAGGGGGGTGCTAGCGTAGCGCGACTGCCTAATGCCTTGGCAGTAGCGCTACGCGACTGCCTATTCTGGGCAGAAACATGCAGAAAACTCATTTTTCGCATTTTCGGGACCAGATTCGATGTATCGACAGCTGTTTACAGCTGTTTTGCACTCCCAAATCCTTTGCCACATGTTGATAGCCTATGGTTAGTGCCAATTTAGTCACCATAACCTTCCGACACTTGTACGGACATGATTAAGGCACGAGTTTCGACAAACGATCTTAACGGTTCGGGTATTCCTATAAATACCCCACCCCCTTTTCTTCATTTCTCACAAATCTGATCATTTGGGCTCTAAGTTGGAACCTTCGTTTCATACCTGAGCTATTTTGATCTGGGTTAGCTTTCGGGGACCCTTCGTAAGTATTCTTTCGTTCTTTTCCTTATTTTTTTACTGCTTTTCGAGTCAGAAAGTCAAACTTTGTTTGACTTTCAGCATTGACCAGTAATGGTCAATGCGAAGTTCGTTAGAACTTCGCAACGTGATTGTAATCACGATGGTCATAGTCCCTTGGGACTATGCCTACTGATTACCACGTTGTCTAGGGTCGTAGGGTAGGCGATCTAATAAATCGCCTATACCTTCGAACCCGACCCAGTTTGGTCGATCATAGGGATCCGACCAAACACATTAGGTGACCATAGTAGGTAGGGAATAACCTTCCGAGGTTATACCCTATGGTCACATCGTTTATGTAGTTGTATGATAGGTAGTTTATATGCCTTAGGTAAATTACCAGAATACCCTTTTCATGTATAATTGGTAATTAAGCATATGTAACCTAAACTTTTGTCACGTAACTGATTATGTAACATGTTTAGGCATATAATACTTGTCATAGGACTAGTTAGGCGGTCCGAACGCGTTTCACGCGCACGACGCGTTAAAGTAGCATAAGCTTCCTAAACGGGTCGTAATGGGTCGTAAACAATTATGTTAGGTTTCATTTAGTATGTAGGCTTTGTTAAACCATATCACACGAGTCTCCACACTCGTTTGGTTTACAAACCCTAATGCTACCCAGTCTTCCGATTTAGGTCCGGTTATTTAACATAGTTACCTATATTAGGAGCCGTTTGATTCCGAGATCTCTAGCACTGCTTGGTGGTTATCTTTAGACAACTGAGCAATCTCAAGTGAGTACATAGACCCCTCTTTTACTGTTTTCCAAACTGTTTTGGGGTGGAACACATGTGCCTACTTGTTACTTTCATGCTTTCCTGTTTTCACATCATATACCGACTATGTTTGTTAGTACATTATAGTACATGATTTCATTATTTTTCTGCTATGTATGTTGACTGATAACATGCTAAGCACATTGATTTACATGACTTTTCTGCTATGTATGTTGACTGATAACATGCTTAGTACATTGTTTTACATGACTTTTCTACTTTGTATGATGACTTTGCATACTTAGTACATTGTTTTATACTGCATCTCTGTTGCATATGTTCCAGTAACATATGGACACATGGTTTTATAGCTCTACCCTGTATGTTTACTCTAGCATACTAGGTACATTATCTTCATAAAACATGCTTACATTTTGGTATGACATTTGGTTTGTTTAAACTATACTATACATTCATTAACACCGATCATGCCGCTCGGTAGTAGGTAGTGGTACCATAGGACTTGACAAATCCCATTCCGGACATCCCAGGGAAAGGGGATGAAAGGAATGACCGAATCCGAATACATATTCTCTTGATAACTCACTTTTACATAGTTATCCGTCTGTCTCAAGGCTTGGATGTATGAATTTTCACAATACCGCATAAATGTTCATATTCAGTATAGCATGCATATATCTTACAAAACATAACTTTGATTTAAACCAAGTTTTACTTCAATACTTTGTTTTGTACATTTTTACTTATGGTTTAAGTAGTCTAAATTTTACTTACCATACATATCATTTTGGTTATACATTACTTGACTACTTTTGGACTATAGACATCTGACATGGATATTTGACATAGACATTTGACATGGACATTTGACATAGACATTTGACATGGATATTTGACATAGACATTTTGACATGATTTACATCTTGACATGAACATTTTACATTGTTTGGTTTGCTTTGGTTTGATTAAGTGATTAAGTAACGATGCGTGTGTAATATGATACAAGCATGGTGGATACGCCGCTGGTACTTCCTATATATAAGTGTTTGTATGGTATTACATGTCGTAACGTTATTTGAATCATTTCAGTTTGAGACATAGAACATTTCATACAAATAACATACTTTTCACAAGACATTGATTTATAAACAACTTATCTTATGCAAACACATTTTACTTGGTTATTCATTTAACCTTACATTTATTTTATACTTATCATCTGATCTTATCGTTTTTCAAATGATTTAAAAGACAAAGCAAATAACAAGGTTCATGACTAAACATTTTCTCAAACATAAGTCATGAATCTTATTTTCACAAAACCTATGTATCTCACAGGCATTTTTATGCTGACGTACCTATTTTCACATGTGTTTTTCAGGAACTGTTGCATAAGATGGTCAAGATACACATAGACAGACCTGGGCTTTAGTAACAATAAAAGATGCAAGACTAGTTAATTATGTTGTATTTATTTGTTTATTAAGACATTGTAACACTTTTGATCAATAAAACGAAACTTCAATTGCCATGGATTTGAAACATTAATTCTGTTACAACACTCCCCGATGTTTCCGCCACGTTTGGTATGTTCTACGTGGTCGGGGTGTGACAGTTAGTCAACGTTCCGTTTTGGAACCATCTCAAATTTTAAATCAAACATACGTTATATTATTTATTTTATACGATGCAATCTTTTAAATACGAATTTACTTTCGGTATTTTTCTCCTCACACACACCCAACATATTAAATCCTGTTCACACATTTATACATATGCATGTTTCCATGTGATTTAAATCTGTATTCCTTGTAACGACGAGTGGGGACATATTATCGAGATAGGAGTGATTTCCTTACCTTGACGATTTACTCCACTCCCCTTTTCTTAAAAACGACCTCACCAACGAGTTAGGGGTGATTCCCTTACCTAGGTGATCGTTACCAAAACGTCTCTTCAAGATATCCTATTATGCAAACTCGATCATGTTTTATACCTAAATTATTTATCATCATTCAAAATACTTACGTATACGATTTCGAAATACATTGTTTTATCAAGCATACTTTCTATCCTACAACCTATTTTTACCTAACTCACATACACGGATTCTTAACTTATCTTAAACGTTTTACTACACAAATTTCCAAACCTTACGAAATGCTACCTATCACTTTAATCGGTCAAACAAATCTCTTGCCCATGAACTTCATATTCGACTTAATCACTAAAACGCACTCATGTTATATATCACCAAACTAAAGACTTTCATTCTCAATCGGAGGATCAAACTAACCTTTCTTTTACACCTATAAGATCTTATGGATGTTATATGATCGTTTTACCAAAGATTCTTTTCACATCAACAAATCATTTGTTAGAACTTTTAACAATCTCAAAGTCCTCTTGCTAAAATTCTTTTCTAAGAATCCTCGTTTTCATAAGAACCTCCTAAATTCATAACATCTTGTTTAATGAAATGAAATTACTTTTGATTGAAAACCTTTTTACACCAATTTACAAAACACGTGGGCAAGAAGACTTATTGGAGACCGACCATCCTTGGATTTCGTAAACTCTTTTAAAACAAAAGTAGCATTTCCATTTATTACAAAATGCATTAGGCTTAACCAATGAGTACCTTATGTCCTTTTACATATGCAACTACATTCTACCTTTCAAACCAAGCTCAATCTAATTTTGATACGATAAACTCAACGTTTCATTTAAACAACTATACCCACGTATCGTCCTACACATTTTAGTCGTTTTAACGCAACAATTCACTTATAATCATTCGTATTTACATACTTAACCTTTTGGACGATTTTATATACCTAAATCCGTGATGTTCCAACGTACACTATATACGTAAATTTAAATATTCATACCTACACTTACATTCATACGTTTTATGTCTATACTTATAATCGTATTCATACTTATACTCATACGTTTCATGTTTTACCTATACTCTTATGATTCATGTTTTTACTTATACCCATACGTTGCGTGCTTAAACGTATACGCGTACTACTTGTACGTGCTATGATGATACACATACTTGCGTGCTTATTCATACTTAAACTTATACTATTGCTCATACTTTCATTTCATACTCATACATTCGTACCTACAAGCGAGCGTAATCCGAGTGATTCGCTTGCATGGGTCCCATACATACTTAAGCATGGACTTGCTTACGTACTACATTCTTACACGTGCACGTTCTTAATTTTTAAATTATGGATACCCTAATTCATACACAACTAGTACAAGCTATGCGGATCAGGCGACGATCAATATAATCACGGGTGCACACGGGATTATAGTGATTGGCGTATGAGAACCATAGAGTGTACTACTGTGTATGGTAAGACACGGGACGTAACATGACACCGAATACGAAACGGACGTAATGTGGTCAAAACATGGTGGATACGCCGCTGGTACTTCCTATATATAAGTGTTTTCACCACTTTACCAAACTTTCGTAAAACATGTCATGAGAAATTCAGTATTTTACAGACCTATTTCGACATAATACAACTTTAGACAACTCACAAACGCATTATATCCGATTATCCACGACGAGACTTCATCCTTAACACACTACATTCATCTATCCAACACTTATGCTATTCTCATACTTGTACTCTTTAAGAGTCATTCGTTCATTCTACACTCGTATTATTCTCCCTATCCTTTTAGTTCATACAAACCTCGTTCGCAATTAAGCTTGTTTAAACATCCGAGTCCTAACTTGCCATGTTACCTATAAAATAGTCCTCCTATTCTGGTTACTTGTGTAACTATACTTAGTATACCTTTAATGCTTTATTTAAAGTACCAAACCTTCTCGTTTCACTCAATAAACAATCTTCTACAAATGTGATTAGTTACCACGTTCCAACAAAATACAAACCGTTTATCAACATCTTCTTTCTTAATGCGTCATTCTCTTTTTATATACGTCACCTATTTTAAATACGTCGCCGATTTAAGTATTCGAACTTGCCTAGACTCACTTCACCTATATACGCACTTACATGTTTTCAACTATGTTAGATATCTCAAATTATTTTAGACAATGAACTCACTCACAAATTTACCTTGTCACACTCCTAAGTTTTGTGCCTTTTAAAATGTTTCAAAATTTTCAAGTCTCAAATTGTTACTAAAAACTCTTCAAGTCTACCTCTTGAATAAATTTCGGGACGAAATTTCCTAAAGGAGGGGAGACTGTAACGCCCCGCGTTTTCATACTTTCTATATTTAGAAACCATCGTTTGTAGAACTATTTTTGAAAACTTCGTAGTCTTGTAATCGTTCTTTCATTAAAAGCGATGTAAAATACGAGACTTGGATCATAAATAAAACTCGTATTTTGTTAATTACATGTTATACATACTTTATATATGCTCATACGTTCAATTTCGTGGAACAATTGATGCCTATTCGTAATTCTTGGGAACTAGGTGCTAAACTTGTAAATACATGAAACTGGCGCATAAAACGTGTTTCGGTCATAAACGATACTTGAATACGACCTTCGTACGCTTAATTATACTTTGATTATGTTCCTCATACTTAAATGTACCTCAAACTATGCTTTTGTGGCAATTATAGCCCTTAAATGCCCTAAAAACACTAAAATAATAACTCTAGGGGCCAAATTGTAATTTCTGAAACTTAGTGCCAGCACCTTAGGGGCGGGCGGCCCGCGTGAACTTCCCCTAATTCCTTAGGCGGGCCGCATGGCCATCAGTTTCGCAGAAAACTCAACCAGCTGCATTTTGACGCGATTTTAGCACGAAATCCTATGTTTTCTTCCTCCCCAATCACCTTTAATCCACCTCTAAACACCTCCAATCACCTCTAATCCCTTCCACTATAAATACAACCCTTCTCCAAGCATTTCTACACTTTCACAACCCTCAAATCTCTCTCAAACACTCTCAAGTTCTTGCATATTTCATAAATTCGGACAGATTCATACACCTTTACAAAAGTGAGCATAACTTGCTCATTTCTCAACGAAATTGCTTGATTCTTCTTCCTACTTGCTTGGATAATCATAGGGTATGATTCCTTGACTTCTCCTTGGAGAAATCAGACCTGGAAATGCCCTGAAATGATCCAAAAACTTTCTGTTTTGTTTTATGTTCTTCAAGAACTTGTTTAAACTTATCCAACTTGTGTCTAACACATCTCATACCTATGTCCCAATGCTTACAACCTCTCTTATGGTTGGTTAGGCTTAAAAACAAGGTTGAGACACTTGAAATCAGAGGATTAAACCTCAAATACTTTCTGTTTTGATAGGGTTTTTAACCCACAAATCATGTCAAGCTTAGATCTTGATGAATGAGTGATTATGGAACAACTTGGGTTGTCCTACATAGAATCCTCACATGATTTGATGATTTCTCATAGATTAGATTATTTATATTATTGTACTAATCCTAGTTCGTGACCCTCCTTGGTTGTTTTTACATCAAGTGAAGTGGTGAACATTCAAGGGGTTCCTAAATGGAAGCATGTTCTTCCTACCCCATACATGACATCTATGATACTCGAGGTGCCTAAATGTAGATCCTAATCTTCTACCTCCTACTTGAATTATTGGACTAAATAATATGTAATACTTAACCTAGATATATATATACACTCATTCGAACCTTTGATGTTGAACTTGTGTTTATATGTTAAAGTAGTAGAACATCATCTAAGGCCTAAACCTTGTTGTGATTCTTATGGGTGTTCAACTCATGAAAACATTATCATAACCCTTGTGGTTACCAAGTGTCATACAAGTGTTAAGTGTTGAAGATGATTATTTTCCCATGTTATTCTCATATCTTATTTTTATGTTGTTTTAAATACCGAATCTCGACTCTAAGCATACTTGAACTTTAACCCTTACACATTCAATCTTTTAACCTCATCAACTCGTCAATAATTGGATAATCGGAAAGCATATGCAAACTTTGTGAGTATACTCGTATTTCCCCTTTTTACTTTTACCACTTTTGGGGTGTAACATGTTTACTTATCAAAAACTTACACATGAACATTTTGCTTAAACACAAAATAATCCATTATATATGAATACTTTGATACATCTTGATGCTTGTTAATACTCATATTCCCAAAAAAATGGAAACTTATCATCAAGACAGGGGTGATTCCCTAACCTTGATGATTAGCTCCGCTCACTTTCCAACTTCACCAATGAGCTTGGGGTGACACCCTTACCTCAGAGGTAGTTACCAACTTTTCTTCGTTCTCAATGAAATTTTATGATTAAACGTCCCTTTTCAAAAAAGTTGGAATTTATTTCACGTGCATGCTAATATGTTATACTGGATTCGTGTTACTTGGGTGAAACTTTATGTGATAAACTTGTCATTAACTTCGTAAGAAGCCACACTTTAACATACACGACGGGTTGACCTGTGTATTCACATGCCAGGGATACGTTAATCTTGTTAACTAAGTATGTCATGTGGATTGTTCTAAATTTTTATGCAAATACGTTAATCTTAGATTTCGAGGACGAAATCTCCTAAAGTAGGGGAGACTGTAACATCCGCCAATTTTAGAGCTATAGGATTAACGACCCGCCACCCGTAACTTGTGGTTATGTCATGAGCCTGTTGCGTTTCCTTGGTTTGATATGTTAGACACATGCCATGTTTTTATGTTTATCTTGAATCACATGCTTGCTATGAGGAATTGTTCGAAACTTATCTTTTGTTATGTACGTACCAAACTTGTATACTCGCCTTTGCTTTTGCATTGAACTTTATTTTAAACATGTTACAGGTTGAGGATGATGATGCTATGAAATGAAGTAGCGTTGATGCCTAGATACACATATAGACGTTTAGGTCAAATACATTGTATAAATGTCATACTTGTTGACGTATTGTTTTCTTGTATTTAACATGTTGTATTTCAAATTTCATGTATTGTAACATTTATTTATGAAAGAAATCAATTTATCTTTAATTCTATTGTCACAATTTAGCGTTATGTGTGATGAGCAATCTTTCTTCGTCTCACTCCGATGTTTCCGCCATCGGTTGGGGTGTGACATCTGAAGATGACGAGAATTGAATAAATTTCGGACATGACGGAGGAACGGTCCGAGGTATGACAAGCAGAGCATACTCATCAAGGACCTAAATCGCATAGCAATCGCGAACAAGGTTAACGGCAAGAGAAGCCCGTTAGGGCAAGAATTACCAGGTGCACGCTTTTAAATTTAATCGCACAAATAGAAATATGCAACAAACATGTAGAGAATGATTGTTGCATATGTAAATTAAAAACTTGGAAAACCTGAATAGAATACCTATCCAGGATATTATTTCCAAGAAAACTAATAGAGGCGTTACTTGCATAGGGCGTGATGTGAAAACTATAAAAGGGTCATGTGTGTCATGTGTTAATCGCTTACTCTGGCCAAGTAAGTAGTGGCATATGATACCATGAACTTCTTGTAGTGGACGCATTTATGTCTGATGTAGTAAGGGCGGGGTGAATGGGACTAACTTAAATGGTACCCAAATGAGTCAAACAAGTAAGACGTTTGATAGTAAACATAAACGCAAGTCGGATGGCGGGAGCATATTACGTTAGAATAACGATCCCGAGAGAAGGGACAAAGATTAAAGTAAATGAAAATACAAATCAACTAATGAGAATGCTAAGGCATAAAGATAAAAGTTTGATTATCGCAAGTGATGAAATTCACACGGACAAGTCAAACGAATTAAATAAAGAATAAAGAAACCGATTAAATAAAAGCGATGGATTTCGCTAAGACGACCAAATAAATGAAAACGAAGTCTTAATACATACCGGGACGGTTACTTTAATAGTGACTTCGGTAAGATACCCGATAGATGGGTAGGATTTTGAAAGTATGCGTAAACCAAGAGACGGGAACGCGAAATAGAAAGTCAAAGGACTCGGATTAAGAGTCATGACTAAAAGACGATGAGAAATTGCAAACAGAAATTTAGATAACTACGTTCAACTATTTTAAAGTTGAACGGGTCGAACAAAGAATGAAATTTGACATTCAAAAGTGATGAAATTTCACACGAACAAGTCAAATGAATTTAATAAAGGATGACACTTTCTAATGTAAGTAAGCGCGAACTGAATAAATAAAAGTGTGAAAGGTGAACAAACCTATGTAAAGGATTATAAGCGTTAAAAATATCAAGATAAAAGAACCCATGCAATGGGTTGTAAAGAAGTATAATTATGAACCGGGGAAACGGTGAGCGTAGAACAAACCGACGTGTAAATGACGTAAAGAGTCATAAAGTTGGAAGATTAGTCCAAGAGTAAACGAACGAAGCTTTAGACTACGGACAAGGCCAACTAAAGTTCAAAAGCGAAAATAAACGATTCCAAACATAATAAGAGATGCTTTGAAGCTATATATGTATATATACATTTGAATATAGACATGGATAAAAGACGATCTACGGGATCATCATAACCTACGAGATTATAAATGATGCTAAGGTCTACGGGACCAAAAAGACCTTCGGGTCACAAACGGAAAGAAATGAACTGTTGAGGTCCCACCTTAAAAGGGTGAAAATCTAAAGAAATAACCTATGAGGCTAAGTGAAAGAACCTACGGGTCAATAGTATAAAACGAGGGAATTGGTTAAGATTCCCCATGTAAAACGAGAACGGAAAGAGAATGAATTATTAGTTGTCAATGTCCTCGATGTGAGCAATTGACATAAGTTAAAAAGAAGAACGTTAAACTGAAATTCAGCTTTAAGTAAGAAATAACGTTTTAACAAATATGAGTATTATGAGACGAACTCGGGAGAGATTAATATCGAAGGATGTAGGTCTTAACGCCGATAGATGCAAGGTGATACATTCGAAAAGAAGGAGCATGATAAAGAAAGTCGAGATAAACTTAAACGTGTCATGACACGTTCACGCTCAAGAAAAAGTAATATAGAATGTGACCATGTTGTAACGTGAGTCACATGATAAGAGATCATAAACTTAGATAAGCCTCGGGAAGGCAAGATGAATATACCCGAGCGATAGGGTATAAGGTAATCGGTGACTAACAAGTCTAACCGCCAAAATAAACAATTGATAAAGATAAAAAGATACCAGTTGAAGGTAACGGCCCACGAGGCCTTATACTCGAAATGCGCATACCCTTAAAAGCCAAAAACACATTACCACGCTTTTTGGTAAGATTATTATAGGCGAGCAGTGCTCAAGAGATAACCGAAACTAAGGTTTAGATAATCTGAACCAATAAAGTACGTGAGAAAGGTTTCAGGGACGAAACCTCTTTAAGGGGGGTAGACTTGTAACACCCCGAAAACGGGTTTGGTAATTAAACCCCGTTAATACTAAAGAGCGGGTAGAATACCGTTAGCAAAAAAAAAAGATTAACTCGGAAATTTATTAGGATTCAAATAAATAAGCCTAATAATAAATAAAAGAGAGCAAACGACTTGAGAAGACAAAAGTTCATAAGGAGCCCGAGTTAACGAGACTTAAAATAAAACGGGTTGTGAACAAGATAAAATAACTAGGAAATAAATAACCTAGTTAGTTACAAGTTTTGTAGTTATGTGAAACTTTGGTCAAAACATGTTATATGCAACAAGGGTAAGGTATAGGGGCCAAAAGTGAAAAGATGGAAAAATAGTTTTATTAAATAAAACAATTAAAAACCAAACACACACACTTGGTGTGTGTCTCGTTGCAGAAACACAGGGGGCGACCTAAGCTCATCTTCAAAACCCTAAACTCTCACAAATCTCTAAAATTGAAGGTCAAGATCAATTCCAAAACGAAATCCGAGCCTAGATTGGTGATCTCCATTGCAAGGGGGTCATAAGGTATGTGAAACTTGATAGAAAATCTCTACTTGAAATTCTGATGAACTTAGAGAACTCGGAAATTGTTGATGCATGATTGTTATATGGATGAAATAGGAACATTGTAGTGGCATTTTTTCGACGAAAATTGAATGTTTTATGAATTTTTCGGTATCGAAGGTTCAGGGTGCGTTTTCTGACAGAAATTGCAGCCCATTACGAATGTCATAACTCAATTTAAGAATTGAATTATGATCACAAATTTTTACTGTAGGAAGCTTCAGGTAATTCCAAAAATCTCCAATTGTAATTTCGTCAATCGGATAAACGAGGAATTTTAAATGAATTTTTTTGTAAACTGCAGTCAGAAGTGACGAATCTGATTGCAACTTGGTAAATCAATTTTTACGAATTTTTGGTAAAGAGTTAGATCTTGAAATTTTAACACAAGGCCTAACCCTCCGAGAGGTACGTCACATAAAAAAATCATAATTTTTGAAGACTTGTAAACAGGTTAAACAAGTCACCAAAAACAGCCCATTTTCAGTGATATGAAATGCCTAAATGAAATTGCGGTCTACTTAGTTGTGTATAAAACATGATTATATTAGGTGTTCGGATGAATGCTAATGATAAGAAATGTGTAAGGTGGAAAATCGTATTAAATTATGGTTAATCTAACCACCTTGTGAACATTGGATAATAGTTTGGCGCTTAACAAGCTAGGTAGAAGCTTGTAGATGAAGCGGGTCAAACGGAGCGAGTATGGAAAGAAAAGCGTGGCATGGATGCAAGGTAAGTAAATCTTACACCCTTTTATTTTAGAATGCGTAATGATTATAAAGGTCATGAAAATGATAAGCTAATATTTGAAATGTGATGTTCCGACGTAAATTGAAACGGGTCGAAATAAGCGAAAGTGATGAAAACCATAATGAATGGTAAAAAGGGGTTAAACGGTAATTTAAGTCAAGAGATGACGAACAAACAACAAGTTTTTTTTTAAATGTTACCTCATGGGGTAACTTATAATGAGAAAAGGGATAAAAATGGGAATTGGTCAAATGTCGACTAGTGTAAATCGAAGTTAAAAGGATACCCATGGCGTAAGCCGAATGGGTTGAGATCGTAAGAAAAGAATTTAAGGGAAGAAGGATTTGGTAATAAAATCCGGGACGGGATGGATGTATGAATTGGAAATCAAAAACCATGTTTTTGATTAAATGGGTAATATTAGGCATATAGGCCAAACGGGTCGAATGGTGGTGACAACGCCATTTGGCATTAGCGACTAATGTGGTTGTTAAGTCTTATATTGACATGAGCGATTAGCAAATCGGATAATTGCGTCGCCATAGATTGTGTGATAATTAAATCGAGGTATAAATCGGGTCTATTTGTTGACCCGGGCCAGGTACGCATATATAGACTTATAGTTAAAAGTGCAATGTGTGGGTTAAATGCCTAGAAACTGGTCTTTTCCGTAAAACAACCAACCGAAGTGTAGAATCCGAAAAATTGTTCAAATATACTAAATCCACCACAAGAATAGTTGTGGTGGAATGTAAGTAGATAATACAAATGTGGGAAAAGGATGGGTGAAAAGAATGAGTGAAATTTAAAACTTAAAAATTCAAATTCTCTAAACAGGTCGAATAATCATAAAAAGGGATTTATAAGCCTTAAGCTTATAAATCTGAATTTGATGTGCACAAGAAGATAAACGGGCCTGTAATTAAATTACGGATGCGTAGGAAAAAGAATCACGCAAAACGGGTAAGTAGAATGAAAGTTATGCCCTTTTAAAGTTCGTTTTTCGTCTAAAAGCATAGTTGGGCAGATATGCAGCTCCCAGACCTGGAATCGCTGGAAAAGGGTCTCTCCCGCGCCACGCGACGGGTAACGTTGTTTCAGGCGCGACACGTGACGGATGTCACGACACGCGACACGTTGAGATGAGTCTCGCGCGACACGCGAGAGACATCAAAGTTGGAAATAATTATTTTGTTGATTATTTGATGCGTAGAACTTGTTTAAACTTATATTTAAGTTATCAAAACTAACTTTTATGTTGTTTTTGATCATAGGTGATATCAAGTGTACCCGGATGGAGATCAAGCGATGACAAAGGACCGAACACACGAAAATGAAGCTTCCGCAAGTTGTTTCGTCGTTATTCTTAAATGATGAATTAAATCACATTATGTTGTATTACTTTAAATTGTAAAAGTTTTTAATAAACCCGTATTTTTCATTGTAATTGTAACCGTAATTACATGATTATGGTCTTAAACTATACAAAAATCGTAAAATAATAGTAAGGGTCTTACAAACCAAGCCCATGTCCGCACCCACCGGGAGCCCAAGATAAGTGAATGGAAACACTCCCATTTTGCATTGAAGGATGGAGGCATTTTGTTCAATCATCACGGGAGGTACACCCACTCCAAATAATGGACTTTTGTTGAAGTTGACTTTAAGACCGGATGACAAGTGAAAGCATCTAAGTAATCTAGAAAGATTATAGAGATTCGATTCCGACCATTCTCCCACAAACAAAACATCGTCAGCATATAGTAGATGAGATATGATGGGTCCATTATTTGGTGTTATACAGCCTTTAAAGATTCCTTGAACATTAGCCATGACCGTAGCAACATGTAATGCCTCCATTGCGAGTATGAATAACAATGGTGATAATGGGTCGCCTTTTCGAACTCCACGTTCGATATTGAACTCTTGTGATGGTGAGCCGTTTACTAGCACTGAGGATCTCTAGGATGACAATATACCCATAATCCATTTTCTCCATAAAGCGAGGAAACCCATTTGAGATAGTGTTGTATCCAAAAACTTCCAGCTGATTGAATCAAAAGCTTTTTCAAAGTCAACTTTAAATAACATCATTTTCTTTTTTTATTTCTTACCCCAGGATAAAAGTTCATTGATAATTAGAGGCCCATCCAGTATGCTACGCCCTTCAATATACGCCGTTTGAGTGTCACTTACCAGAAGCCCGATGACCCGTTTCCGTCTCTTTGCCAGTACTTTTGAGATTATCTTCGATATACAACCTATGAGATTAATAGGTCTAAATTCCTTGATACACTGTGGGTTAGCATATTTCGGCACCAAAGTGATGAAACTCGAATTACATCCTCTGTTTAGGTTACCATGCACATAAAAGTAGTCAAAAAGACTAACAAAATCAGCTTCCAAAATATTCCAAAATTGCTTTATGAAGCTAAAAGTGAACCCATCTGGACCTGGAGTTTTCTCACCTCCACATTCCCATATAGCTTCCTTGATTTCTTCTTTGGAAAAACGCTTAACTAACATGGCTGAATGTTCTAAAGAAAGTACCTTAAAGCCATCGTTAATGAAGCAAGGTCTATCATGATTTTCCTCTTTGAAAAGGTTTTCAAAATAACACTTTATCTCCTCTTTTAAAGATTCCGGTTCCGACACCCAAATGTTATTAAAAACGAGCCCGTTTATTCTATTGTGATTTTGGTGACCCTTGATTATGCCATGAAAAAAGGAGGAATTTTCATCACCATCTGTTATCCACTTAACCTTAGCCCATTGTTTAAGATCTTCCAAATTATTGTCTTCAATTTCCGCCAACGTTTTGACCCACGACTCTCTATTTGTACATTCTTCCTCCGAGAGAGACATGGACTCCGCTTTTATGTCTAGCATTTCAATCTTCTTTGCAAGTTCGTTGATAGTTTTGCTATACCGGATTTTTAAGTTCCTGCTCCAGGGTTTGATAACTATTTTCACATCTTTCAGTCTTTGTGCCAGCAACTTATCCGGAGGAATAGGTTACTGACATACCGAGTACGAATCTGTCACAAGTTTTTGTAAACTATCTTCGTTCAGCCATGAATTAAAGAACCGGAAGGGAGGATTACCAAACTTCACCTCACATCATTTTAACAATAGAGGTCGATGATCTGACCTATATCTTGGCAGCCCCGTAAGTATCGCTGAAGACCATTTGGAGAGGAATGACGGACAGACGAACACTCTATCAATCTTACTGAGACGCTTACCATCGTCTGATCTGTGAGTGAATGAGCAACCCAACATCGTGTATTCTGATAAGCCAACTGAACGAATAAACTGATTAAAAGATTCTGCCATCTGGGGATTGAATTTCGAGTTTTTCCTTTCACTAGGCTCACGAACACAGTTAAAATCACCCATAAAAATCCAAGAGTCGTTGTATAATGACATCAGACTAGTTAACTCAGCCTATAAATCTTTTTTGAGATTAATATCATGTGGAGCATAGACATTAACCACAATAATTATCTCACCCCCATTTACTAAATCCCCAATTGTGGCTAAGAAGAATCTATTTGAGATCGAGGATTTCTTAGTAAAAATCTTTGGATCCCATATATTTAGTAGTCCCCCCGACCTACCCGAAGCATTGACCGACTCGGATTCAAAAGGAGAATTATCCCAGAACAAGTTTACCTTAAGTTTCGAAGAATCTGTGAACTGCGTCTCTTGAATAGCCATGAAGTTTATATTATTTTTCTTCTTCAACTCCTTTAAATGGTTCGCCTTCATAGGGTCTCCCGCCCCTCTAATATTCGCTGACAGGTAATTCATTTGATTATGATTGACGCCTGTTCCTCCGTGACCTGTTTCCTTAGCTCCCCTTCTTTTCCATTGAGGTTAAAGCCCAAGAATTCCCCTACTTCCTTTGTACGTTGAACCTCGATATCAATCTCCATTTTCTTTTGACTTGATTCTGAAGTCTCTGGAGAAGCAATCCCCTCCTCTGATTTGGAAGCTACTAATTTTGATTTGCACTTTGAGTTTTCCCCATTTTTTGTCGCCCACAACGTATCCTTCATTTTCATCGAAGGGAATTTAAATTTCTCCTTTTTGTTATATCCCGGCCGATTAGCGTTTTCCGGAGTATGGTGTGGGATCTCAGCAGTTTTTGTTGGGGGATTATTTAAATCAAGAGGTTGATCCTTTTCTTTTACCTGTTTTAATAGCTCCCTAAGATTGAAAGGATCAGGAGATAGAGACACGTGCACACCATTTTCCTCTGAGTCGGATTGATTCGTGGACATGCCATTAACAGGCCCAATTGGTGGCATCTCCATTATGCGTGCTTCATCATCAAACAGCTTGTTGAGCCCAATTGCAGATTCTCTGGCCCATAGATCAATAGGCCTTTCATGAGGTGGGGGAGGGGGCGTGTCATATGGGCCCAGTTCTGAATTACTAGATTTCGATACTGATGAAGCCCAATTCTTGGAGTTATTATTGCTTGGAACAGAGTTTTTTGGGGAATCCACATCAGCCACCTCATTATAAATGGGAGAATTAATTTTGTCATTCGCCTTTTGATTGTGATCACATTTACCAATATCATTATTTTTCAAAACCGACTCTCCACCTTCCTTATCGACAATGTTCGAGTCAGGCCGTATAACTTCTGAATTATTTTCCTCATCTTTTTGGACGGATGTAGCCGGAGAGAAGGGAAACCCGGCACTGATATCTTCTGTAATAAGAATTTCATGTGGTTGACCATGCCATGCAATGGTTAACTTACTGTTTATACGAGCTACGTTATTTGTGATGATCCCAACTATGCTAACTGAAAGATCCTTGTCTTTGTCATTAGCCATGGATGGCAGGACCACCGAACCTAACAACCCTCCTATTTGATCAAAAATTTCCGGACCCCAAAACTGTAGTGGAACATCTCTAATGTATAGTTTTGCCAACCGTTGAAACGGAATATGCCGTCCATCCCAAACATGCAGAACTTTGAACCATTTCTCCCAGCTTTCTTTTTTGTGTTCCAGGAAAATCGATGCTTCAGACTGGTTATCAAAAGTTAATAATACTCTTAAACCCCCCATATAACGTGCTGTGAAACCATTTAGCTCGTCTTCATCAAGCAATTGTTGAAAACATTTAAGATCATATGGGTTTCTCAGTTCCGCCACCAATGACTTATTCCTCCATCTTTTAGACGTTTCACTTTCTACCACCTTAATGTTCACGTTATTTTCTGGGACTGAAACGTGTTTAATTCCCGTGATAACTTCAGCATAGGTTCTACCGTCATTACCATGATTCTGAGTCACGTTATTTGGTTTTCCGCCTAAGGCCTCCTATGGTTGATTATGTTTCATCCGAGGGTAGCTGCTTTCTTTTTTCTCCGCTTCCTTAACAAACTTGGTTGGCCTTACAAACAATTTTTTATGATCAATCCTTACCATGCATAGTTCAGAAGCCAAACCTTGAATATATCTTACGTTCTCGAATCTTATGAATCCAAACTTATTGCCTCTCTTGTCTTTTTTCTTTGGGACATATGCATCTGACATTTTTCCAAAACCATTGAATATATCCCATAGTAGGTAACTAGAGCTGTCGTCCGACAGATTTCCAACAAAGAAAGTAGTTTCCTTCACTTGAAACCTGCTGCATTTTTTGTCTTCATTAATTAATCTTTTGCCTTTGTACTTAGCCACACGCCATTCTTCTTCCTGTCTATCTTCATGACCCCAGCCGTTGTAATATTGTCTACCAAAATCCATTTCGAATACACTTATTGTTGGTGCACTTGTGTCTGTACTTTGTCTGTATTTCGTCATGATACAAAACGATGTCTTTAATGTAAGGTTGATGTAAGTTTGACCAAGTCAACCATCCTCCTGGTTTGACTTGACCAAACAGTAAACAAATGTTTGTAAGGTGTTTGGGTCGAAAGATGTGTGATCGAAGGATTGTTTGTATCCTTCGATCATAATATCGAAACATAAACCCTCGACAGATGGACCTCGAAGGATATCATCCTTCGAGGTGTATGCAGATCTTTCGATGTGTTTCTGGTCGACAGATGATCTTTCGATCAGTCTGTCTGATCTTTCGACCAGACGATCTGTGTCGGGTATAAATACCCATGTGTTGTGTTCAGTTCAGTAGGACACCAGAGAGAGAGAGACAGGAGAGCACACACACACTTTGAGAGTTTATAGAATACTTCTGTAAACATTGAGCTTGTAACCGGACCCTTCATTCGTATTAATACATGTGGTGTTAATCGGTGAATCTTGTGTGTTGTGTTTTGTGCTTGTTCTCGTATACATTCTCGGTTGCATGCTAGCTTGGATTCCGCACTCGCTAGTGTGTTTGATATAACAAGGATAAGGTTTTATCTCATCCTCGAGAGGGACCTACATTTGTTGATGCACTTTGTGTGGACGCGACTCGGCTCGGTTCAACTCGGCCTTGAAGACTTGAAGACACGAAGATCGAGACAAAGATACAGCCAAGGGGGAGTTTGTTGGTGCACTTGTGTCTGTACTTTGTCTGTATTTCGTCATGATACAAAACGATGTCTTTAATGTAAGGTTGATGTAAGTTTGACCAAGTCAACCATCCTCCTGGTTTGACTTGACCAAACAGTAAACAAATGTTTGTAAGGTGTTTGGGTCGAAAGATGTGTGATCGAAGGATTGTTTGTATCCTTCGATCATAATATCGAAACATAAACCCTCGACAGATGGACCTCGAAGGATATCATCCTTCAAGGTGTATGCAGATCTTTCGATGTGTTTCTGGTCGACAGATGATCTTTCGATCAGTCTGTCTGATCTTTCGACCAGACGATCTGTGTCGGGTATAAATACCCATGTGTTGTGTTCAGTTCAGTAGGACACCAGAGAGAGAGAGACAGGAGAGCACACACACACTTTGAGAGTTTATAGAATACTTCTGTAAACATTGAGCTTGTAACCGGACCCTTCATTCGTATTAATACATGTGGTGTTAATCGGTGAATCTTGTGTGTTGTGTTTTGTGCTTGTTCTCGTATACATTCTCGGTTGCATGCTAGCTTGGATTCCGCACTCGCTAGTGTGTTTGATATAACAAGGATAAGGTTTTATCTCATCCTCGAGAGGGACCTACAAGTGGTATCAGAGCTTTGGCTCTTCTCCTTGTTAAAACCGAGAGTTTTCGGACTGTTTTTCGGGTTTTAAAAGGTTTATATTTTCTGGAAAAACTTGTTAAAATCGGGTTTCGGATTGTTGTCGGTTTGCAGAAATATTCATATTTCTGGGTTTGTTCTTCTTATCTTCAACCGACATTCATAGTGTTCTTGGTATTTTACACTTTTGATCTTAAAAGTTTAAATTTCAAAGTGTTTGTGTGTTGGGAGTTGTTAATTGATTAAAATATTCGGACCTTACCTGTTTTGGTGAAAAACCTGCATGTTCAGACCTGAAAGATATGGTCTGAACATACTTTCTGCCGAAAGTTCTCACCAACCCGTCAACTTTTTCACCAACTTGTCACCGATTGTCAACTGTGTCAGAACCTTTCGAAAGATATCCTTCGAACTCGAAAGACCATCTTTCGATCAGTGGAGGTTCGATAGATCATCATCCTTCGAACCAAGGAATCATTTCGAAACATTCATCTTTCGGTCTACTGTTCATTTTCGAAAGACAAGGATCCTTCGACTGGGGAGTCTTTCGAAGTCATCTTTCGAAATCATCTTTCGGTGTACAGTACTTTTTCGAAAGATAAGGATCCTTCGTTGGAGAATCTTTCGAAACATTGTTCGAAACTCAACAGTGATCTTTCGAACCCTGTTGATCTTTCGAACAGGTATTGATCTTTCGATCATTAATCTGTTTGTGTTTAACAATTTGTGTTTCAGGTCTTTCGAACAAGAATCTTTCGGCTGTTTGTTATCTCTCGATAAATTAACATAGTTTGTGAAAATTAATTTTTTTTAAGAGAAAACTTGTTTTCATTTTTAAATCAATTTTCACTTAATATATTAATTTTTTTATAAAATGGGAACAAACGGTCAGTGGGATCCAACCGCGTGGACTCTAACTCCACAATCATCAGCTACGCAATCATCAGCTACACAATCTGCGTCAGATTTCAGCAAAGCATGGATGCAGGCTATTGCTCCACCTCAAGCAGCAATGATAACTGCAAATCAATGGGCATTGGTCACAAATCAAAGCAACAGCATTCAATCTATGATGCAGAACGACAGTGAGACTGGTACAAGCACAAAGCCGCCAAAGCTAAATCATATCAATGATTGGGGATGGTGGAAAGAAAGGCTGAGAACTTATGTTCAGGGGCAAGGTCAAGATCTATGGATGTGCTTCTTCACCGCATTTGATCATGATTTGGAAGTTGCAGGATCTAATCCAGAAACTTACAGCACTATGACTGATGATGATAAGAAGAAATTTGAGTTAGAAAAGAAGGCATTCATGATTCTCACACAAGCTCTTCACAAAGACATTTACCACCAGTTTGTTTACTGCACGACTACTAAAAGCTTGTGGGATATGCTCACGTTACGGTGTGAAGGAAATGCTCAATCTAGAAAGATCAAGCAAGAGCTACTGAAGAAAGAGTTTGAAGGTTTCACGTGTATGGAGAATGAGACTTTGGCAGAGTTATCTACAAGGTTCCATCACTTGTTGAGCGAGATATTTGGTTTTAGAGTCACTGCCACTCCACAAGAAATGGTGAAGAGATTCGCTGATAGCTTACCAGCAAAATGGAGCAGTTATCTTGAGATTCTTAAAGAAAATGGTGTTCTAGACACAATCAACGTGTATGAGTTGATTCAAAAACTGGAGAACAAGGATGTAGAAGAAAAGCTTAAGGCAAAAAGAACACTAACTCCTCAAAATCCAGAGATGTACTTTGGGATTGCAGGAGGTATCAGTGGAGAAAGACCAGCTTCTCAACACGCGAAGCTTTAAACAGCTTTCGTCTCTAACACCGGACCTTCAACAACAGATCAGTTTGATCCTTCAGCTTACACGATGTTTTCTAGACCGAATGTGCAACCGAAAGCTCAACAGCAACAACCGCAACAGCAAGGGTTTTATGGAAGCTCCTCAAACTTTCAAGCCACTTCCAATCCTAACACAGTCAGACTAGACACTTCCAACTTTTCCAAAGTCAGTGTCGAAGTAGCCAAGGAGCATATGGAGATGTTGAACACCTTGGTTAGTGCTTATTGTGGATTAGTCGCAGGTCAGATTGGGAATATCAATCTAACCAATGAAGATTATCAGCAAGTGGATAAGGAAGAGTTTGAAATGATGGATATCAAATGGGCTCTTGCTAGTGCGATTCGAAGAGCAAAGGAGTTTATGGAAAGGACGGGGAGAACCAACTTGGAAAGCAAGAAAGACACCAAGTATGGGTTCGACAAGCAAGCTGTAACATGCTTTAACTGTGGTGAACGGGGTCATTTCAAAAGGGAATGCACAAGACCAGCTCAGCATGGAAATCAAAATCCGTTCAGAAATCAAGGCAACCAGAACGGGAACAATGTTCGTACGTTGATACCCGTCAACAACCAAGGCCAAGCAGGGTCATCAAATACCAACCGGGGGTTGTTGGTTCAAATAGATGAGGGTTGTGATTGGTCGCTTCAGCTTGGAGAAGGAGGAAATGGTGGAAGAGCATGTTTTGCTGAAGTCGTTAGGGATTTAAAGCACGCCAGTGGTGGAGAATCTTCCGCCAATGGTGGTGACTCTTCTGAGGATGAAGACTCTTCTGGTTATAGTGGAAGCTCAGATGAAGAATCCTCCACTTCAGGGAATGATCATGTGGATCAAGCTGCTTACTCTTCGTCTTCTCTCCATTCAGCCTTTATGGCTAATGTCGACGGTTCATCAGGTCAGGTATGTGTCGATGAACCCGCTGTAGCTAGTTGTGATAACTGTGATAGTTTGCGTGTTAAAAATGTTGATTTAGAAGCAAACATGTCTGAGTTGCAAGGCAAACATGATGCTTTACAAGCTAGTTTGTTTGACTTGCAAGACAAACATGTTTCAAGGAATGATGAGTGTTGTGAATTGCAAAGCAAACACGAGGCTTTGCAAGAGAAATATGATATCACATGCAAACACCATCAAGAATTGGTTGTAGATCTGTCTAAAGCAGCTGAAGCTAACGTATTTTTAACCAGAAATGAAAAGGAGTTTAAAGCAACAATTGCGTCATTGAAACATGATGTTTCAGAATTACAAAAGGCTGTTTTGCGAAAACAACATGCTAACAATAATCTCATTGACACAATTGAAAAGCAAATGGTAGAATTGGCAACAGCTCGATGTGAATGTGAAACAATTAAGCAGAAACTGGAAAGCTATTCCAATTCCCGCTTTGTATTGGATCACATCATTGACGTTCAAGAGAGAAAGAAAAAGGGGGATAAACCATGTATTGGATTCAAATCATGTCCTCCCCCAATGAATCACAATTACTCCAAATCGCCTGATGACGAGGATATGCCCCGTTTTGAACCTACTGTGCCACTCGGTCTAGATGACTTTGCAGCAGGCCTCGGGTTCACAACTGGTACATCATCCTCAGGTCAATCTGAATCTGAATCTGAGAATGTGACAGATTCATCATGTGTTAAGGAACAGAGTCCTCCCACTGTTGAGGATGCTGATTCTTCGGATGATGAATCTGAAGTAATTGTGAAACAACAGTCTAACTCGGTTACAACAGATATTCCAATCGAGAATCACATCCTGTGTGATCCACCAGTGAAACCGAGTGAGACTGAAATGTCAAAAGAAATGGAGTCGAGTGTATCAAGTTTTGAAGGGAATAACTTGTTGTACACGCTCAAGGGAGATGATAAAATTTACTCTAACAAAGATTTCCCAATTAAAAATGTAAATCAAGATTTAATTGAGCAAATTTTTGAAGGATGTACTGACAAGTTTTTGGGAAACAAAAGTGGCAAAATTACCGTCACTCAATGTGATCCAATTCCGTGTGACCAAATTAGAAAACAATACGGAAACCAACAACCACCTGTTGAGCGAAAACAACAAGTCAAATCTGGAAAGGGTAAGGGACAGGGAAAGAAGGCTCAGAACAAGAATGTTCAAGCACCTAAGTTTCAACAACAATGGGTGCAAAGCAAAAGAGCTCCTGTTAAGAAAAGAGAACCGAAAATGAACTTTGTTGGATCCACGGGTTCAGACAAACTTGAAACATTTCAGGATAAATCTAACCTTGATTTTATAAAACAAGTTAGAATTTTAAAACGAAATGAACATAATAATTACACCCAACACACCAACGGATGTGATTTAGGTCCAAGCACGTCCAGATCACAAAGTTCATGGTCTGGTTCTTCGTCTGGTCATCAACATGTTTCTCCGAGGTTTGTAGAGCGGAGAATGTGCTTTGAGTGTGGCACAATTGGGCATATTGTAAGATACTGCCCATACCTGCAAAAGTTGAAGACAAAAACAAGTGCTCCCCAAGAAACCAATTACCAAAAACATTCATTTTCCCCGAAACAAGACCCACGTGTCTTGAAAGAAAGGGAAAAGAAGTTAAAACAAAAGAATCATAAGGTAATTGAAAAGGCCTTAAAATCAGAGGTCAAAGAAGAAAAACATGTTCAAGCAAAACCTAAAACTGTTAAACCAGTAAATGCTAAAACAATTAATGCAAATACTGGTAACGGACAAACAGCTTGGAAACAAAAACAGGTAATTCAGTCAGGGGGAGCACCACAGGTTCTTTTTCCTAATCATCAAGTGATTGAAATCACTTTCTTGATGATCAAGGACGACCCAAGTCCACAAAGGCTTGGGTCCCTCTCTCCAACTAATTTTTGAGTGAGCGTGTAGGATATTCCAGGAGGAACTTTCGATAGTCGTAAGATTGTTGATAGTGGAGCGTCCTTGCACAAGATAGGCGACAGAAGAAATTGTTGCCTTTGATGGAGAGAAAAAGGAAAGGGAAACAGAAATGTCTGATGAAAGAGATTGAAAAGCTTCGACAAAATGAAAATCATTTCAAAATGTAAATGTTCAAGGCTTTGATCGGGTCCCCGGGATAGATTCAAATCAAAATGTACGCACCTGCAGCACGTCTGAAGTTCAACAATCTACAAGATGAACGTGCAGTGTACATTTCTTCGCGGTGTGTTTGTAGAAAATGTGTTGGTTGATCAAACCACACCGGGTGTGCGGATGCCTTGGAGTGGATTAAACAACCGCACACTACTTCTGAAAGAGAAAGACAAAGCCTTCGCTGGTACAATGAGGAAGACCAGCCGGAACCAAAGGTTTCTGATCTTGTTGCTGTCAAGAGACTGCTCAGTAGCTACAAAATCGACTTTGAAATCCACACCGGGTGGATATCCAGTTTGGGAGAGCACTCAGATTCCTTGCAATGCACGATGCAGTTGCAGGATACGGTTTTACATTTCTAATCTCTCCTATACTTGTCGATATTTAAGCTGCTTTGTGAATTATTATCTCGTTCAGCACTTTTTGACCAGACAATGTTGTCATGGTCCGCACTGCTTACCGACATGCCAACTGATTTTTCCAAATTTCGCTAAATCATTTCTGATTAAAACTTAATTTTTGGTAAACGGCATTGAGGTAAAACATGAGTTAACCAACATCGGAAAATCATTTTTGTAAATATCCTTGTGTTTTTTAAATTTTATCTTAGTTTGTTGATTTTAGGGGGAGTAAATCCAAAATCTGAAAATCCAAAAACATCGAAAATTTCAAAAACACAAAAACAATAGAAAAGCAAAAATGAGTTTCCTGGCGAGCAAAAGAGAAAATGATAGTACATCAGTGGTCTGTCTAAACCTCTTTAAACCTTAAATGAAAAACGATAAGCAGCTCTATATAAGATGTATCGGTAGGCTCACAATCATTTTAAAGTGTGCAGGGTGATATAAACTTAAATCGACTGAAGACTGGGTGGGAACCATTCATTGGCATATGGTCTTAGTACCGAAATTTCGTTTGAGAGATTGCCGAGGTTCTGAGATATTCGGTCTTTATGCTGCTTATCATCTGGGTATCATGGTTGTATCTTTTACCGAAAAATAACGGGGACGCAAGTCTAGATCTTCCATGATACTATACATACGTGTACATATTGCATACGACCTCAATAAGTGATCAACAATCACATGTCCAAACAAATAAGTGATAAAATATCACATTTTTCCGGGTGTCAAGTTCGTCTCTCTGCTGTACTAAAGTACTGACCTGTTCACGGACTTGCTCCTGTGCCCTCATGCATCTGAAAATCAAGTTCCTCATCAATAAGTGATTCTATCACATAGGGCTTGTTTTCAAATCAAAATAAGTGAGAATCTCACATCATATACGGTCAAACAGATGATAATCGGTATACTCACCGGTAAGATGAACCCTCGTGCATACCTTGATACGGGAATGTGTCGTGATGTGGATGAACACCGGTCGGTAAGTATAAATTATAACTTAACGTATCCCCTCGCCATGATTACAAATGATAAGTTGAGCTTATGTGGACAACAATACCGATAATCGTTATAGGATGCTTATCTTAATGTTAACTAAAAGAACAACAAGAGCGTTTTGGCATGACCGTACACTGATATGATTCTCTTACCCTCGAAACTCGCAAAAAGAATGTCTGTAAATTTTTATTTAATGTTTTCTGTTTATGCATCTTTGTCTGTATTTGTTTATTGCTTTCCGTCTTTACATTTGAAAAATGAAAATTTCAAAAAGATTTTAGGTGTGTTTTAATTTAAACTTTATAAAATCCAAAAAGATTTTTCTTCTAGTTTATTTTTGATTGACCGAGGTTGGAACTCGAGTCTATCCTACCCAAAATCCTGATCGTAAGCTGGAAAACAATTGCATCTTCATAAACAGTCGAAGTTAACAAGTTTTGAAAGTTAAAGGATTAAAATGAATATTTTTCTAAACTTTCAAACTGCTGTCGGTTGGTGTTTGATTGAGATTTGATCTCATATGTGTCGTTAGTTTAAATGTTATCTATATTCCAAGCGGTTGTTCTCATTATGCGTTTAGCTTTCTTGCATGTGCAGATGCTAAAGGCGAGGAGAACATGTTCGATGAAAAGCTTTGGAATGAAGACACGAAGTGGAGGCACTCAAAGGATAAAATGATCGAGATGCCGGCTGTCCCTTCATCAACACCACAAGGATCTGAAGAATTGTCAAGTCAAACGATTCACGAGCATGACTCAATGAAGAGTTCAATCTAAGAGGGAGTTTGTCAACACACTTTCTACATGAAACGGGGAGTTTGTTGATACACTTTCTGCTTACGTCGCGTGAAAACTTTGAAGATCCTCCGACATGAAAGTCACAGAAGACGAACCATCACGAGTAGCGTCCAAGGGGGAGTTTGTTGATGCACTTTGTGTGGACGCGACTCGGCTCGGTTCAACTCGGCCTTGAAGACTTGAAGACACGAAGATCGAGACAAAGATACAGCCAAGGGGGAGTTTGTTGGTGCACTTGTGTCTGTACTTTGTCTGTATTTCGTCATGATACAAAACGATGTCTTTAATGTAAGGTTGATGTAAGTTTGACCAAGTCAACCATCCTCCTGGTTTGACTTGACCAAACAGTAAACAAATGTTTGTAAGGTGTTTAGGTCGAAAGATGTGTGATCGAAGGATTGTTTGTATCCTTCGATCATAATATCGAAACATAAACCCTCGACAGATGGACCTCGAAGGATATCATCCTTCGAGGTGTATGCAGATCTTTCGATGTGTTTCTGGTCGACAGATGATCTTTCGATCAGTCTGTCTGATCTTTCGACCAGACGATCTGTGTCGGGTATAAATACCCATGTGTTGTGTTCAGTTCAGTAGGACACCAGAGAGAGAGAGAGACAGGAGAGCACACACACACTTTGAGAGTTTATAGAATACTTCTGTAAACATTGAGCTTGTAACCGGACCCTTCATTCGTATTAATACATGTGGTGTTAATCGGTGAATCTTGTGTGTTGTGTTTTGTGCTTGTTCTCGTATACATTCTCGGTTGCATGCTAGCTTGGATTCCGCACTCGCTAGTGTGTTTGATATAACAAGGATAAGGTTTTATCTCATCCTCGAGAGGGACCTACACTTATGAGGAGAGAAGGAGCAGTCTGCTAGACACACGGTGCTTTAAGAGGTTAATAGGATTCGTAACAGTCTAACTGAACTATAAAGATAGCCGTGACCATTAACAGACCTACTAAGCAATCAAGGACCGGATTAGGCAAGACCGCAGTCAAGAAGAAAGTGAAAACCAAAGGTTGAGGAGAGAACGGATCCTAGAAGGCGAATGGAATCGGAACGGACCTGGATAGGGGGAGTGGTAATCTCAAGGCACAATACAGATAAAACCACGCACAACTATACAGGAACGGTCACCTTCGTCGAACACTTCCGGCGATCCGGTGAAGGTGGACAGACCCTAGAAGGCGATTGAATCGGATCGAAGCTGGATAGGGGGGGTGGTAATCTCAAGGTACAATACCGAGAAAACCACACACACTATTCAGAGACGGTCACCCTCGTCAAGCACTTCCGGCGGTCTGGTCCGGTGAAGGGGAGTTGAAGGGTTAGGGAGAGAGCTCCTACACTGATCTGATTAGTGCTAACTTTTGGAAATATAATAATTATCAATGTACCAATGGGGTGGTGGTCCATTGGCAAAGGTAAAGCCTTTAAAAACACCTAGTTTGGGAAGGGAAGGTCTTGGTTTAAATCCCACAAACGACAGAGGATTAAAGAAATTAGCTGTATGATGTAAGGTCCTAACAAACTTCTCACTGAATTTGGTCGGCCTTGATTTATTTTGTTATGGTGCCATACTTGTAATAGCAACCAAAAATCAAAACAAAAAATAAAAAAAATAGTTATAACCAGTGTTATACATCGATAAAAAAATACTGAAATCGGCCCCGACGCTATTCGGTAAGAATCTCGCTGGTTCGTTTCGTTACTAGTAAGTGTTTCGTTCGTCACGGTATCATTACGACACCGACACTTGATATAGACTACAATACAAAAAAGCAGTGTTGCAAAAGTCGGATTCCTCGGCCGAGTACTCGGCGAGTACTCGGTCCTCGGACCTCCACCTTGGCGACTTCCTCCTAGGCGGTCTCAACTAGTCGGCCTCGGGAGTACTCGGTCCTAGTCGGCGCCTAGTCGGCCTAGTCGGCCTAGTCGGAGCCTAGTCGGCCTAGTCGGTCTAGGCGGTCAACGTGGTTTGTTGACTTTTAATCGGTCAAACTCGGTCAAAATCGGCCTACTCGGCCTTGTACTCGGACTACTCGGCCTTGTACTCGGACTACTCGGCCTTGTACTCAGACTAGTCGGACTTGTATTCAGAATATTTGAACTTTAAACATGTTTCATTTTAAATTATACACAGTTGACATGAATTATGCTTATTTTAACACATAAATAATATATAACAATTAATTTTCTTTATATTTACCATGTCCGCGTACTCCCCGAGTACTCCGATTACTCCCAACTCCCCAGTCGGCCGACTAGGGACCAGCCTAGCGACTTTTACAACACTGCAAAAAAGTACTCTATTTCGAACACAACTCCATTTTCAATAAAATTATGTCGTAAAGAAAAAATTTAATACGTACAACTGCATAATTATTATTTCTTTAGAAAAATACAAATTAACGAACGTAGATTACAGGAGAAAAACTAAATTATATCACATTACATTAAATCTTATTATATATATCATATCATATTATACATATAAAAATGATATCATATGTTTATGTTATATGTCATGATATGATGATACTATATGAAATGATGTAATACTTTATAGTCATTAATTTTCACATGGTGCTACTTTCTACACCCTCTCTAGTTACTTTTTACACCCCCTTCATCTCACATACTTACAGGTGGGGCCCGTGTGGGACCGGCAGTTTTCCTCTCACAATGGGGTATAATCAGGAGGGAGGAGGGTGTGTTTAGAATCAGCCTTTTCATATCATGTTACGTGATGTTATTGTATCATCATTTGTTATAATGATGCTTGCTATCAATGGTTATATAGTAGAAATTGTATAGTTTATTATAAATGATTTTTTTTAATTTTATAAATTTAGTAGCAATTATATCGTTTATTTATAAATGATTGTTTTTTGTTTTATAAATAAGGAGTTAGAGTAACTTTAAATAACTTAACTAAAATACAAACTTATTATAATAAATAAATTATAGATATTATATGTATTAATTTGTAGTGCTAAATTTTGGAAATAAAATAATTATTATTCATATATCGTGTAGGTCGAACAAACTTCTCATTAAATTCAAGCGGTATCGATTTGTTTCGTTACGGTACTGATACTTGTTATAGTAACCGAAAGTTAAAACTAAGAAAAATAGAGTTATGATATGTCTAATGATATCAACCCATACATTGATAAAAAAAATGAATTCTGATGTTGTTCGATAACATTGAGTCGGTTTGTTTCATTAGTCAGTAAGATATTGGCAATTACATATAGTTTACAACACAAAGATATGCATTATTTTGAACATAGCTCGTATGATAAAAAAAAGTTGTTTAAAACAATTTAATTACATAAATTGTTAACGGATGGCGACGCAGTTTGTTGACCGTCTACCTGCTATTCTTATGTAATTTGCCGTGTTGATTGGAATGAAATTACTCAGGAAAAAAAATTACATAAAGGTTCTTTGATATATACAAAAAATAAAGTCATTTAACAAAAAAAAATAAACAAAAATAAAGTTAACGGGAAAATTAAAGACGTGGAACCAAAGAATAATGTTGTGTTTACATCGGTTGGAAACCACTAAACGGATACCAGTAATCGTGATACCGGTATCAACGTTGTTCGGTCGTCATTGGTTTCGTTTGTCACGTTACCGTTACGACACCGACACTTGATATGGACACTCTTTCAAACTCAACCCCGATTTCAACAAGCTTTATACTTGAACTCAGAGAATAAAAAAAAATCAAACACCATGACGTGACATATTCACTTTTTTTAAACCTCACGAACTTAAGTTACAGGAAAAAAAAAAAAAAACTTAATGAGTAAAACACTAAACGAGTTCAAAAATATATATATATATATATTATGGGTAAAGTTCTTGTACAAATAATCTTAACATACTAAACATACAAATTGAAGGAAAACTCAAAAAGACAAGGTGGCATTTTTGTAATTATCAATAACTATCAAAGTTACTCTACAAATATACCTAAAAAAACCTAACCAGTCCCCCCACCCCCCAAAAACCTAAAAAAACCTAACCCCCCCCCCCCCACCCCCCAAAAACCTAAAAAAAACCTAACCCCCCCCCCACCCCCCCACCCCCCAAAAACCTAAAAAAAACCTAACCCCCCCCCCCCACCCCCCAAAAACCTAAAAAAACCTAACCCCCCCCCACCCCCCAAAAACCTAAAAAAAACCTAACCCCCCCCCCCCCCCCACCCAAGCTAAAATGCTAAAACTAAACCCCCAAAAAACCTAAAAAAATAAAAAAAAACACACAAATTATTTTATTTTATTTTTTTAACATTTTTTTATTAAAAAATCGCTACTTTTAGTAGCAGCAAAAAAAAAAAAAAAAAAAAAAATTTTTTTTTTTTTTTTGCTAACGAAATGTAGCGATTTTTTAATAAAAAATGTTAAAAAAAAATTTGTGTTTTTTTAGGTATTTTTGGTTGTAACTTTGATAGTTGGTGGTAATTACAAAAATGCCACCTTGTCTTTTTGGGGTTTCCTTCAATGTGTATGTTTAGTATGTTAAGATTATTTGTATTTGATCTTTTGCCTATATATTATTCCATATATAAATAAGCAAGTTTCTTGTGGATAACTACTTGTACCTTGTGCTTTAGGAGTTTTTCCAAAAAAAACTTGATTTTTTTTACTTTTAACCCAAAGGTTTTTAGCTTTTATAATTTTAACCCTACATAATTTGTTTTTTTAACTTTAACCCAAAACTAAACTTGATTTTTTACTTTTAACCCAAAGGTTTTTAGCTTTTGCAATTTTAACCTTACATAATTTGTTTTTTTGACTTTAACCCAAAACTTTTCATTATTTGCAATTTAACTTCACAACTTTTGTCACTTATACTTTTCATCTTTGGCAAATTTTCGTTTTACGTATAGTTCTAAATTTTTCGACTTAATACAACGCAACGTACGAGTGTGGTTCAACTTTTTTATGTTTTGTTTCAAATCTTGCAAGTTAATACGGCGCAACGTGCATGTGTGGTTCAACGTTTTTACCTCTATTTTTTATGTTTGACAGGTTCGTCGCAACACACAGATCCTAGGTCGAGTCAGTGTTGGTGGTCGATAACGGTTGTGTGACATTAGTACTATTTGACACCGTTTTACGCCCCACCGCAACGCGGGGTGTTCCTTGGGGTTTTCTAAAGAAAAAATGGTTATGCATATGGCTGTCGTGACCTTGGCTTTGGGGTTTTCCAAAAAAAAAATTGATTTTTTTAGTTTTCACCAAAAAGTATTTCATAAATTACTTTAACCCAAAATTATTTGTTTTTTTTTTTTACTTTTAACCCAAAACTTTTTATCTTTTGCAATCTATCATTGCAACTTTTTTACTTTCAACTTTGGTCCTTTATAGTTTTCATTTTCCACAAATTTTTCGTTTTATGCTTTGTTCTAAATTTTGTGACTTAACACATCGCAAAGTGCGTCTTTGGTTTAACGTTTTTACGTTTCGTTCTAAATTTTGAGAATTAACACGACGCAACGTACGTGTGTGGGTGAACATTTTTACATCGTCTATTTTTTCCCGTTTGACATGTTTAACATAACGTGCGGGTTCTAAAACGACTTAGTTATAACTAAAGAATCCCCGCCGCATTGCGGCGGGTCTCATTTCTAGTTATATAGTAAAAACTAAAAACATAAGTTTAGTGTTCCTCAATGTTAGTTCTTAAAATAAATATATAAATATAACAAATAACAATAATAAAAGGAAAGATATTTATTTGGAAGTACAGTCCTGGTCACTAGTCAGTGGCTCCAAAGCGACAAAAACGTGAAACAGTTTTACAAGTAAATCCAAAACAAGTTGCATCAGACACGCACTAACGCACCATAATTAGACAACCTCCTTTCACATCGGGCACGATTACTATTTTCATACAGCGTCACACATTACCGCTAATTATGGTTGTAAAACTCTAGTATTTGATTAGTCATCAATTAATCACCAGTCCAGTCAGAGATTCATGGCATCTGGGTATACTTTAAACCAACTTACCTCCACCTAATGACATATCAACTTCTTTTCCTCATTTCATTTTGACTCACTCTAAAGAAATTGTTTAACATGTTAACACATAACTCATTTAATGTACTTTAACATTGGGTTTTTGTCTAAAAAAAGAAAATAATAATTAATTCAATATCTTCATATTGGGTTAACATGTTAACACATAACTCATTTAATGCACTTTAACACAAGGAGAGAATGGTTTGCAATGTTAGTTAACATGTCATGTTATTGTTAACACTCTAGATGTTAGAGTACACCCCATGACCTTAGTCAACCAATCTCAATGTTCAAGTTAACCCATTTATTTTTATATTTTAGGGTAAATTACTTTTTGAGTCCCTGTGTTATATGTGTTTTAACTAGTTGAGTCCAAAAGCAAAAAGTTTAACGACCTGAGTCCCTATAAGCAATTTCTTTAACCATTTGAGTCCAAATTTCAACCTCCATCCACCAAGTTTGTTAACTACAAGGGTAATTTGGTCATTTACACACAAAGTACAAGTCTTATATGCACAAAAGTATAAGGAACAAGTCTTTAATGCATAAATATTTTAATATTATATATATTGTTGTACCCACACCTGCACACACATTTCACCACCGCTGCCACCACCATTAACACCACTGCACCACCACCATCCCCACCGCACCTCCACCACTATCACCACCTTCCGTTAACCGACAAC